>JBBPRV010000263.1:0-24903 GCA_038093235.1 Boletus harrisonii
TCGAGGACACGGTTTCTTCGCCCTTGGCGACGGTGGTGGTCGACGTGGGGGTTGAGGAGCCGGAGGGATAGGAGGTGGTTTCGAATGGTGCGGTGGTGAGCGCGTCGAGTCCAAAGATGACCTGCTGGGCGGAGGGAGGGGACGCCTTGGCCTTGTCGGGAACGTCTGTGGGGAGCAGCACGACGGTCCAGTGGCCCCTGGCCTTGCCGCGCGTGGGCAACAAGAATGCGCGGGTAATGTTGGCGAGAGGGATGGACGCTTCGAGGGCGCGCGTGCTGGGGTTGACGAACCGGATGGAGCGTGCATGGACGGTGACGTCAACCTTTTTCCGGACGGGCGAGGTGGTGGAGATGGAAGGGAGGGTGAAGAGCGGTGGATCGTCCGCGTCGTCTTCCGCGGTCTTTTGTCGTTTTGGGGTGGGGTCGTCCGTGTCTAGGGTGTCGCGGGCCCGTTTGGCGGCTTTGGGCCCGAGAGCGTCCTGGAGGGCTCTGAGGGCGGCGGGCTGTGTGCGCGACCATTCGTGGCGCGTGTCGGGGAGACGGGGTGGACAGTCTGCGCCGAGGGCAAAGGAGAGGAGGGTTTCGAGGGTGGAGCGCGACTGGGACGGGAGAGTGGACAGTTCTGTGGACGAGATGGCGGGTGGAAGATGTGCGGACAGGATGTCAACAAGGGGCGTATCGGATCCCATCGTGGGTGTGGGGTACAAAGGACCAATAGCAGTACATCAACAATACAAAAACTCGAGGTCATATTTATACGCCTCCCAGTCGACCTGCAACCCACATCGACAGAGCGGCTCCAGCCGCGCAGCCAAGTTCTCCACAAGCACATGCGGCGGCATGCAATCATACACCATACTGATCCTCACAGGCTTGCACGACAGGTGCTTCAACCGCGCGATCCCTCGCTCAACCAGCGCATACCGCCTCTCGATCATATCTCCCACCATCGACACTGTCTCCGTCGTATCCCAGTACACAAAGAACCGCTCCAAACGTGCAAGTAGACATTCCAGCACGTCTCCTTGCACGCGCGGCGTCAACGCCTCCAACAACGCTCTGGGTGACGACTCCTCGTCCGGACAATACTCCAGTTCCGTCAACAACGGCGTTTCAGCAATCAATGCAATCATGTCTTCCGACGCAAAGAACTTGGAGCTCGTTGAGAACTTGAGATGCCGAAGCGACAGTCCGTGCGCTTGCAAAAACGCTTTCAGTTGGCTTTGGTACGACACCACTTCTCTCCGAGGACAATAGTCCTCAATCGAGAGCGAACTCAGCCGCGGCGCCTTGAGCGTGCTCAGGAAATCGCCCGTTTGCCTCGTGTGACTGGCCTCTCGGAGTACCAGTAGCTCAAGAGACTCGAGGCTGGGAACTGTAAACGGTTCAAGCGGCGCGTCCCAGACACTGTTGTCGATGGTGATACCACACTCCTTGAGCGACGTGCATTGCTGGAGAATAGCCACGTAGTCTGTGATAGACGACGTGCTCGAACGCGCGTCTTGCATAAAGGACAAGCGCGTGAGTGTCGCCCATGGTGCATGCACATCCCGAATAGTGAGACCAGAAAGTGACAACGAAAGTTCGCGAAGCGGCGCGACGGATAGATCAAAGTGCACGTCCTCTTCATCGTCCTGCTGTCGACCAAAATACGACGTGCACTGACCGCCGTCGGTCACGTCAAACGTCGAGAGCGAACTACAATTGGTGAAAGCGCGGCAGACGAGCAGGTATATCAACGGCGCGTTCTGCAGACGGATATGAACCGTCTTCCACCTCGCCGCGTGGGTTGTGATGATCTTGAAAAAGTCCATCAGACCTGGTATTACCCGGTCCGTCTTGCACAGGACGACGAGGTTGAGTGGGAGACTACCCGAGTGCGCCAGCCACATCCGCAGCACCGGCAACGCATCCTTACGAAGCCCGTCCGAGTAACGTCCATCACTGACGCTCACAAAGATGTCCTTCCACAGTCGAGGCGTGGCATGCGCGACAACACGCCAAGAACGACACACGCGTCCGAGCAGCAACGGTGCCTCCTTCTTCCGCCCCATGGTCGAGAACAACACACCTGAGCGATCCGTGCCGAGACAGCGCTCGAATATCTCGGACAGGATCTCGGGTGGTAAACGCTTGATCGGGGCAACCATTGCATAGAGTTTGGCGAGTATGTCTTTGGTGTGGGCCCGACGACGCTCCATGTCGGCGAGAGGTGCCGTGGTGCGCTCGATTTGGTGTTGGATAGTGGCGAATTGACGTTCCTGTTCCTTGATGAGGGATTTGATGTCGGTACATGCTTCGGTGGAAGGATAGGTATTGGAGCGAAACAAAGACACATAGGCGTGCTAGACAAAGGTTTGTTGAAGTGTCACGTGAGCGAGCACCACTCACAGGAATCTCTGACGGAACGTTGTCTGTCATTTCAACGAACAGTTCAGAGCGATTTGATTTTGAATCAGAGGACAAGACGCGACGCACTGACGGGCGAACCTATCCAGGACGGAGCGTTCCCGGCCCATACAGTGATTTTATGCCAAGTTCACCGCCGAGATCCGAAAGTGGTCAAACGACAGTACGGCAGGATCTGATCCATTCATCGTCACGGGACACGATGGTGCGGCGTGCGTGCGTACTTCTGTGGAGAGAACTCAGAGTTTAATTAATTGGAGCCCTGGTGACGTCTAGCTCCGCGGTTTCTTGTAATTTCCGCAGCTGCAGTGCTCAATCAACCGCGAGTGGGCGGCAGCTGGCAACATGGTGGGTCGGAGAGTTGTAGCAGGGCCAGCGGCGACTCCCACTACGGCAACATGCGCAGTCCATGACTCAGTAACGCCAGCTAAAAAAAAACAGCATCTCCTCCAACGAAAAAACCACACAAGCCAACGAACCCCAGCCATTCATCACACAACGACATCTGAACCATCCCCTCGACGTTTCGTCTCGCGAGCGGCCACGTCCCGCGCAATCTGCCGTCTCTGTACCGTCCACCCTCCGCGGCTGGTCCACACACCGCCAGTGATACCTCCCTTTTCAAAGATGTGGTCCACATCTTCGAGCTCTAACCCCTGGGTCTCGGGGAAAAACGCATACACGATCGGTATCCAGAGCGCGTTGAAGACGGCAAAGATGACGAACACGCGCCATCCAATGTTGGCAATCGCGGGAGGCGTGATTTGTACTGGACAGGGGCGTTTGTATTCTAGGGGTCGCGCGGAGTGCGAGGCACGGACGTACCGATGACAAACGTGCTGACCCAATTGGACAGGGATGATATGGAGGAACCCCGCGCTCTGATACGAGTCGTTGATATCTACATGACCTGTCGTGAAGCTCTGACTAAACGATCCTGTGCACATTGCCAACGCACCTCCGCAGGATACAGCCATGGCTATACCATGATAAGCACGATAAGACACAACTTCTGAGCGGACAACGAAACACCCACTATAGGCAGGAACCCTACGCCGAGAAATATTTGGAAGAGGAAGATCATCGCCGTGGCGCCGTACGCAGCGCGCTTGCTGCCGGTCGAGAGTAGCGCAGCAGTCAGTACAAAGCAAAGCGAAAGACCAGCCGAGGATATCATTAACAAGATGCGCCTGCCATATCGATCAACGGTCTACGAAAAAGGTCAAGCACTGAACAACTTCACGCCCAATCGTGATCGGAACAGAGCTCACCCACAGGGGTATGAAGGAAGCGAACATGAACGTGACAGCTGTGCAGCCACCAAGGATCAACGAGAGGTTTCGTGAGAGCCCCATCGTGTTTTGATACACGACAGGGGCCAGATAGCTATCATACATTTAAGTTCGAAATGAGGTTCATATCCGAAGTGAAATTGGTGCCAACATACTTGATCATATTCGCTCTTCGCCAAACCGAGTTAGTAAAGCACGGCACTTTGATCGGGGAACACGCACCCGGTGAACTGTTGCATGACATTCACACCTGCACACAGGCACATTCTGCGAAAGTTTCCCAACGGACCACCCTGGATGAGTTCCGCGTACCGGAAGGGTCCTAGGGGACCGTTGTCAGTGTGCTATGTGGCATTCCGAAGAGGGTCAAGGTGCAAGGCGCGTTTACCTCCTGCGCTTTCTTGCTCGAGCGACACTTGTATTTCCTTTAGTTTCTCTACTATATCCGGATGATTTGTGGAATCGCGATCCTCGAGTTGGGCAAGTATGCGAGCCCCTTCTTCGTTTCGACCGTGCGCGACAAGCCAGCGCGGGGAATCGGGAAGTACGATGACTTGGAGAAACAGCAGAAAAGCAAAGACCGCCTGAAAACCTGCACCTACAGTCAGATTCGAAAGACCTAGCAATGCAGTGGTTGCACTCAACCGACGGGCAGGCGCCATTGCACAGGCCCGTTCACGAACGACAGTCCATAATCAAGCCAGTACGCCTTGAGTACATCGTCCCAGAGTAAGCTCGATGAACGACAGAGCCTGACAAAAGAGACGCGTACAATGACCAAACCAATGATCGTGATCGCAGAATTCAGTGAGACGAGGGTTCCCCGCACCAGACCGTCGCACGTCTCCGACTGATAGACAGGAATGGACGAGGAGTTGAATAGTTGAATCCGTTACCCTAGTAATCACGTTCAGATGCCAACATCAGCCTGTGACTCCTGCATCCACACTCACGATTCCGGTGACAATACGCCCCACATACAACTGAGCTCGGGTCGTCGAGCTCGTCAAGATCGCCTGGGTGATCTGTCAGTACGGTACGACTGCAGTCCATGAACAGGTCGAGAAGAAGATCCCATTACCGTGCCTACGAGCATCGTACACGCGCCAGACATGATCATGCGCTTTCGTCCGATAGACTCGCCAAAAAAGAAGACGATCAAGCTTCCCGTCGCACACCCGATATCCTTTTGGTTTCAAGGCGTATGAGCGTCAACGTCACGGAGCATCCCAGCATTAAAAACACTTGCATAAATAGCCACCTTTTCGGTGGGGGGCTCTGGAATGAAGTCGAAAGTGGAGGATGCGGTGTACAAGTAGACTCACGATCAGCCCTTGGGTCGTCGGGTCCGGCTCACCAAAGTCTCTTCCAAACTGGTTATCCGCACCAATCTGCGAGAGTACCACGATCGACATTGGAGCGCTTGGGTTTCTCGACGGAAACGACCTACAATACCGGACATGACGCCCTGATCATACCCTTGAAGGAGGAATCCCGTGGAGCAACATGCTGAGAGAGCGAGAGAACTGCTCCATCATCGGCGACGACTATCAAGGGTCTGACTCCATACCTGTAATCGCCCACACCAAGTATTTACCCTTGAGCGGTATCATCCACATCCTGGGTAGTCAGGATGTACTTAGACAGGCAGATGAGGATTGCAAACGCCGAGTTTTAAGTAATAGATCCCGGATCCCAGACCTTGTGGGTGCGGAGCGGCTGGGGCATCTTGAAAATGCTATCAGGGATCAAGTGATGATGGAGCGAAGCATGTGTACGTGATCCTTGGGGCTTAAAGTACGTACGCGTGACCGCGATGCGCATGCCATTCTCTCACGGTCTCGGAACGCTCCCCACTGCGCGAACATACCGAAACGCTAGAGACGAGTCATGCGTGGAACGGAGACCAAGTTCGAAGTCGCTGTCAGGTCAGTGTGAACAACAGGGAAACACTGGGTTCAGATTCGGGTTCGTCCAAATTGTCGGACGTGATTCTTGAAAGTGACGGGCTAACCTAATTATGCGCGAGTTTTTCTATAGTATGATCGGGATGACGACTTTCTGAATTTTCTGAATGTTACGAATTTCTCATTTTCGGATCAGCCTGAGTGTACCCGAACAAGAATTCCGGAAACTCACGTTCTGCTTTCTGTTACAGGCATGAGTACTCAGTGGCCTCAATTCAGCACGCCTATTGACCCCGCCTCGATCATCATCATTTATTGGTAGTCGCATCACTCGACACCATCGACGTCTGCGAGTGTACTGGTAGCAAAAAGCCCTCTGTGCCTGGGTGCCTCCACGCAAACGCAGCCTAGCTGTTGCCAAGCGGGCCATCTTCCTTGCTGAGTACTGAGTCCTTGAAAGGTCACTCGTTAAATGACACGACTCGGGGATCAGATCGTCGGGGGGTTACCTTTATCCCACTCGCGAAAACACCTCAACTGCTTCTCCCGACGGCGGAGGGTCATGTATAAATGCACCCCGCGCCAGGCGCACTAAAAAATCTGCCAGGAACCCATTCGAACCATTCCCTCGCTTCACAACCTGCAGGACTCGTGTTCTGAGGGGGGGCGGTGTTCGGTCAACACCAGACGTGGCGGCGACCAGAACAAACAAAACGAATGATGTTGGTCAAGTCATCAGGCTGCGGGCCAGACAGAATTAAATCCCCTGCCGTCACTCGATCACTGTTCGTGTTCTTGCCAATTCAAATATTCAACTCCGAATCATTCAAAACTGGCTATCGACCCCTGCGTTATCTATTTCAACGGATACACTTCGGAGGCACGTACAATATCAATCTCCAAACATGTCACAATGCACGATATCTACAGATCCTTCCAAAATATAACACACGAAGGATAAATGCGATCTTGCAAACAGCTAGGCTGACCGCGATGGTAACTTAACGCTGCCATGCCCAGTATGTTACCATGCCATCTTGGCAACGATCGACTGGTCCAATGCAGTTAGGTGACATCGCTGCATGCAAAACACTCGTACTTACTTTGGGGTAGGTCCTAACCATCAGCTTACGGAGTTCGTCTACGATCAATATCGCAAGAGCAAAGGCGAAAGGTGGGCCCCAGAACATAGCGGGGATCGGCTTGGTGTAGAAGACCTTCTGAATCCCAGGCCCGTACAGATTGACGATAGCGATCAGAGCCGTACCAACCATCCCAACAGGCACAATCAGGTTCTGCCTTGGTCCCCAGAGCGGATTTGACTGCAAGAGAGAGACTCTCCTGTTACGGATAGCAAGGAGACTTCCATATTGTATAAACACCATGGTCACGTAGCTATACCGGGTCAACTGTCGGGTGGCCGAGGAAAAGAGGGTCACGTACTAGATACACTGCCCCGCGTTGACGAGGTTCTTGAGTTCCTCGGCCGACTTACCCTTCCAACCATCTCCCCACTGGTTGTAGGTCAAAATGACGTCGTAGAAACCGAGGCCATGCTGATCCATGTACACGAACCACATGGCCATACAGCAGGGCCAAGCCATGAGCCCGAGAAACTGGTTGACAGTGTAAGTCCAAGCTCTTGGAACGTATGCAATGCCTAACCAGGTAAATTTGGAAGAACAGCCGCCAGTCCGTGAGACGATCCGTCCTGGCATTCCTCGGTTTTCGTAACATAAGGTCAGCCTCCGCTTTCTCGTACATCAAAGAGATGGACATGACAACGTCGTTTGTGATCGAGAAACAGACTTGCAGGTACGAACTCAAAGGAATTTGCATTCCCAGCAAGACATTGGAGAGCACTGCCATGAATTCTGTGTATGAACCGACCTTGGGGGACAACTAAGCTTTCGCATGTTAGGCTGAGTTCGACAGTGACGTACCGGCATAAGATAGAGCGTCACTTTCTTGAGGTTGTCAAATACCAAACGACCCATTTCAATGGCCACGGGAATGGATGCAAAGTCATTGTTGAGCAAGATGAGCGCGGCTAGCCGACATCATTGGGTTGACTTGGTGATGACGAAGAGGTCAAACAAGACTCACCAGCTTCCTTTGCAACATCGCTTCCGCTTCCCATGGCGACACCGATGTCAGAAACCTTGAGCGCCGGCGCATCGTTGACGCCGTCGCCAGTAACTGCGACGGTATTGTCCCCGCGAGATTTGATGTTTTCCACGATTGACATTTTCTGGTCAGGGGTCGTGCGCGCGAATACAATTTCCGTGTAAGAGCCGACAATCACGTTCCAGTCGGTAGGGGTAAGGGTAGCAACGTCTTCGCCAGTCAGAAGGAGGGCGAGGATAGCATCATCATCGGAGGGCTTGACCAAGGACGGGTGAATTCCTTCTGGATATTTGCCGGCCGCCGCACGAACGTCGTCGATGGTGTCGATGCGTTGTTGCGTGACAATGCCGACCTAGACGAGCATCGCCGATCAACGTTAACAGGGACACTCCAAGCATGTGCAACTGCGCCTACCTGACGAGCGATCGCCGCAGCGGTCAATTTGAAATCACCAGTAACCATAAATACCCGGACACCAGCTTTCCGAATGACGTCAATAGCAACCGGAACGTCGGGCCGAGGAGGATCACGAATGCCAACGAGTCCGACCAATGTCAGGTCTTGCATTTCACCATACATGACCGCTTCTAGATCACTTGGAGGCAGGTCGCCCTTGAACACATCGAGCGGTTTGCGGCACCTATGCTATTCTTGAGCGGATACACCAGCACGCAAACAAGGGACTTACAACGCAAGGACACGCTGGCCTTCGTTCGACCATGCACTCTGGAGCACGCCGAGTTGATCCTTCGCCGAGTTATCAAACGGCACAACAGAGCCGTTCGACCTCATGACCGTGCTGCAAGAGCGGAACAAGATGTCGGGAGCACCCTTGGCGAACATCCAGGTCTTGCTGTTCTTTTCGCTGATATCACCATCGACCACATCGTTGACTTCAATGACCGAAAGCATCCACTTGTTCTTGGAGTTGAACGGGATTTCAAATAGACGTCTGGAACTGTCCAAGAGCGAAGAGGAATCGATGTTGAGACTGGGGACTGACAGTGCCTCAGAGAAGCGGAGCAGCGCGGTGTCGGTGGGATCTCCTTTGATGACACGCTCTGTGACTGGGCGATTGGCGGTAGCACCGTCAAACTTCGCGCCGTTGCAGAGTCTGGTAACCTTGTGCATGGCATCAAGGCCAGAGTATCTCAAAGGGTCAACCATTTCTGCCACTTGCCCCTCAATCTCGTCGGCTTTCATCGAGGCATTGAGGAATGCGATAGATGCAACAGCCTGAAGGAAGAGTTAGCGCACTATCTCCATGCGAACGCCAGTGCGACTTGCCATCTTTCCCGCGGTCAGGGTACCAGTCTTGTCAGAGCACAACACAGAAATGCAGCCGAGTGTCTCGATGGTCGCCAGGTTTTTGACGAGGACGTTTCTCCTGGCCATGCGACGTGCAATCACAGTCAAGGAAAGAGCGACACAGACGGGGAGACCCTGAGTATGATTAAGCATTTTAGTGCGCTATCCAGAGCAGGAAGGCTCACCTGGGGCACGAATGCTGTCAGACACCCGATGGAGTTGACAATGGCAACACTAATGTTCTCATATCCTGGATAACTCTTGCGAAGCCAAACACCGTACAAAAGGAGCGAAAGGCAGAACAGCGACAGAGCGATGGTGGAGATGACTTTGGTAAAGAACCAAATTTCCTTCTGGATAGTTGTCAGTTTGAACTTTGTCTCGCCAGACATGCGGACCAAGCGCCCCATGACAGTGCGATCACCAGTGGCGAACACTACACCGAGGCAAGTGCCCTGTGTGACGAATGTTGAGGTGAGAGCCAAGTTGCGTGTCTCTAGGGCGTTGTCTGAGGTAGCATCGAGAGATCCTGGAACCATATCACTAGGGTAGGGATTAGTGCTATCGTCATTTCAAATGAACCCGACGAACCGACCTTTCACCGGTAAGAAGAGACCGGTCGAAGCGCAGATCAGAAGACATTTGAACGATCCTGAGATCGGCAGGCACACGATCACCAGTAGAGAGCACGACAATGTCGCCAATCACAATGTCGTTTGCGATGACGAGTTGTTGATTGCCTTCCCGTATGACCGCAGCCTCGTGAGCAATGAGCGACTTGATGGACTTCATAATGCGGCTTGCGCTCCAGTCTACCAAAGCGTAAAAGGAAGCGGAAATGACGATGACGAGCATCTACGAGAGGCATGATAGTGAGAATAAAGAAAGGGCGATCACAAGGGTAGGTGCTTACGAGGAGAACAGCGACGCCAAGGTTAAAGGCCAACGGGGGCTGCCCCAAGGGTTCATATGAGAGCTAGAAGGTCTTTCGTTACTGATGAGAAGAGCGGTAGATGTTGATGCGGAAACTTACAATTGTGACGACGAACGCAATCCACATGAGGAAGTTGAACCCTCCAAAGACGTAGTTGAGCGCCTTCAGCCAGTACTTGGTAGGAGGGGGGCTGATAATGTTTTTGCCATCTTTTAATCTACGTTCGACCGCAGCAGACTCGAGGCCGACAGTGGGACTGCACGAGTAGCGAACATAGACTTCGTCGGTCGGGATAAGGTGGACGTCGATTGCAGCAATGGCATCTGCAGGGTCTGTGGATCTCTTTGGCTTTGCATCTTCCGCAACCTTTTCGTCCACGCGAATTGAAAGAGTGCGGTACCTGTTGGTATGAAGAAGTTAACAAAGAAGTCGCGGACGTGGAGGATGGCGAAGAGGTACCCTATCTGTATTCCATAGCGTCCATGGACATCTGCCGACTTCCGTGAACTGGATTCGCCTACAGATTTCTCCATGGTTGACGCACGAGCTGTAAAGAAATGAGAAACGAATGAGCTTTTATTTGTCTTATCTTCTCTCCGGCCGGACAAACCGGTTTTTCGCCGTCGGCCTTTCTCAGTGTCACGACTGAGCTCATTTCGCCATTGAGCTCGACGACCAGCTCCGCCACCCTGCGCTGATTTTGCTATTCCCCACGACTCTAACCCATATCGTCATCTGTCGACAGCGGGTACGAGAGCGTGCCCGGACCGGTGGTCGCCAGGGTCGTTACTCACCTCAAGGCTACAATAATTCATACCGTCCAGGTACGTCCTCAGGAGATCCATCAACATATTGACAGCTCCACCTGCCAGGACACTCTACCCGAATGAGATAAAACCAGTCCCCCTCCTCTTTTCTCCAGGCTATTTCGCAGTGCGGGAGTGCTTGATTGACCCTCCCGTCGCCGTCGGCGAGGGTTTGCCCTGTGCTATACCGGAGAACACGCATCCGTTGCATAGCCAGGGCCTAGCACATATCCACCACATGCTCGCCAGGCACGGCGCAGCCTTAAGACGTTCCGCTTACGACTGTAGATAAGATATCGCCATGTCAACTCATCTGACATATATCTCATAACGCGTTCATATATGGCCGCGATCAGAACGGCAAACTGAGTCGGGTTGAAGGGGAGGGCTTTGGCGAGGCTAAATGACGTGGAAACCCCTGTCCCTGAACAATGCTGCTCCAAGGCAAAAAGCACGCTAGCCACAGACTGACATCATGCGCTATAACAGGCCATAGTCGAATTATCCATCATGCCATGGCGACCATGCACAGGTCCCAAGGCCGAGTCGGGGTAAAAGGGAGGACCTTAGCCGGGCTAAATGAAACGGGTCAGGAAAATGTTGATGCTGCTCCAAGGACCCCACTGGTCGCAAACAGGCATGGTACAATCATCCATGACCAAACCGAGAAAAGGGTCCAAGTGGAGACCAGGCAGGGGAGCCCACCCGTCCAAGAACGGGTGCTGCTTCTGCGCACCAAGGATATAACGTCGTATGAGGCATACTCGTGACCTGTTGAATAGTGAGTGCTCCAAGAATGACCAAACCGAGAAAAGGGTCCAAGTGGGAGACCAGGCAGGGGAGCCGACCCGTCCAAGAACGGGTATTTCTTCTGCGCACCGAAGGATTTAACGTCGTGTAAGGCAAACTCGTGACCTGTTGAATAGTGATTGCTCTAAGATAACGTGTGCACACGCCTGCAATACACAGCAGAGATAACTCTGCTGTACATGGCAAGGGCAGGCATTCACAACAGTGTAAAGCATATGGAAACCTAGGATGAGAGAAAAAAACACCCCGAACAAGGGTACAAAGGTGGTCGAGGAAGAACTTGTCAACCCGCAACCCGCCGTATTTTTATTTGGTCTCAGTTGTTCCTGGATACCTTGGCAAACCGGGCACTGTGCCTGTTCCTCATGATGATGTTTCAAGAATTCGAACATGTCAAACACGTTCCGCGGAGAAGACACATTGCAATTTGATAAGTTGCCGGACCACTTGATAAGACGAGCTCGGCTTTTCTGGACCCAATGAGTACTGCCGATTGTTTTGGCAGCCAAAGTATCATGCACTTGCAAGCTTTATCTAAAGTTCCTTTGCTGAAAAAAAAGATGATTTGTTTATAATCAATGCTCTTTGTCTGAACGTTTTGTATTATCTGCAACAGAACACCCTGCAAGCTCTGATTGGGACCAATGGACCAATGTTGCATACTCATGCCTGGAAAACGACACGAATTTAAAGCGCATCAGTCTCATCACGAAAAAGGCAGATTTCTGACGTTGTCTGCACTGCAGACCAAACTGACCACTTTGAGTTACGAAGCCAGCACTCACGTGATGTGACCCACGTCGCAATCAACAACACCGAATCGCCGACCCTAAAGCAAGACGCGCCTTTACCTCTTACGATCATCATCTCTGAACACAACGATGCCCCCCAAAGCAACAGGCGGAAAGTCAAAGACAGGTGCACCTGACCAGGGTGGCGTCGGAGGTTCCGGCGCGACGACAGCGCCTCGCACGATACAAACGCGGAGTCAAAAGGCCGGCCTTCAGGTATGACTTATTTGACTTCCCCCTTTCTGGCTCGCGCATGCTCACGCGTCCCAAGTTCCCTGTTGGTCGTATTCATCGTTATCTGAAACAACGCACGCAACATAACGTGCGGATCGGTGCGAAAGCTGCAGTATATACGAGCGCGATCCTGGAGTACCTCACGGCCGAAGTGCTCGAGCTGGCAGGTGTGTCGGACACGCTTGTCATGTCCCCTCTGATGCTGATATAGCTCTGATGTTCAGGCAATGCATCGAAAGATCTCCGTGTGAAGCGTATAACGCCACGACACTTGCAACTGGCGATTCGTGGCGACGAGGAGCTTGATATCCTCGTACGGGCCACGATCGCAGGGGGTGGTGTCCTACCGTTTATTCACAAGAGCCTCACAGCGACCAAGAGCAAGAAGCCCGAGGGCCAGTGAGGGAGACCGGATATCTGACACCCATTCTATCGGACGATGTTCTTGGCCTGTCAGGCGTTGATTTAATTTATTGAGTAGCTTCCTGATTGTCCTATTGATCGCTTTATGTAGCATGTCTTTTCTGTGTGTATGCCGCAGCACTTGACGACCGGAGTGTTGGGAGCGAGAGGTATCTAGGCAACAGGGGGCCCGACATCAAGGAGAACAGATGTTACCCCTGTCGAAGAATAGCGCAACAGATATTCAACCCATTGACAGATCCCCTTTGCAACCATACACCGTACGCGACTCAAGAGTATGAAAACGCATTCTACGGTAGACAGCGTGGCCAACTCGCAAGGCTAATTGTCGAGCCATTGCGATGGGCTCACTTGAGTGCAACGATCCGCCCAAGTTGCTCTTGAAAATAAGACTAAAATGAAAAGGGTCCCAACTTAAAAAAATAGGTCTTGCTCGACTGTATATCCCACACATACACCAACGATATCTGAATACCAAGACTCGATGGGCCAAGCCTGCTTGCTACTGCCAGAAGAAGCCCGTCAACTATATCCGTTCTCACAATGTTGGCGTTGAAGAACAAGGACACATACTATTCTCTCACTATTATAATATGCATCACTGTCGACTCACACCTAGCCCACGAGGACGAAACGCCACAGTTGGTCATTGTATTTCAGGCCGAGGTCGTAGTTATCGAACGTAGGGTCTGGTGAATTACGAGAGTAGAGAACACTGTCTGATGCTGGACAATAGATGCGGAAGGACTCCTTATCGTGGTCGTCTTGAATAAACTCGAACCAGCTACGTGCGTTGGTCAGCCGTACTGTTAGCCGTTTGGCAGAGAAACGCCTACTTATCAGGGTAATCACCGTCACCGTCAATGTTGCCAATCTTGGGGTGCGCTGTATAGCGCGAGAAGAGCACCTTGCCGCATGCCCAGCTCTTGATGGCACAGAGTCCCTTGCGGTCGTATTTGCCATGGATCAACGTGAAGACCTGATCGTTGCATTCGGGGCCCAAGAAGTGCCCGACCGCAGGTTCGAGCCCTTGCCGGGAGTATATGACATGCTTGGTGTCACGAGCCTTCAATCGGAAGCGCACCCCCTCTGCTGGGATGTTGGGGAAGCTCTCGTCCATTGACGTAGCAGCTATTTAGAAACGAGTTTGTGGAGTCGACTCTGGTCGTGATAGAATAGGCCCTGGGGCGATGCGGGAGCCTATATACGTGCTCAACTGGAAAGGCGACGTTTGCAAGCGCGCTCGCTCGCACGCGCTCACCACCCCGCTGCTGGCAACGACAGCGGTCACCAACGAGGCTTTTTGGCTCACTAACTTTGCCCTACGGGGTGTGAGCAGGCGAAATGGAAAAAGAGAGCTGAGACGTGCTCACCTCTGGATCTGCCAAGATGCCTTTAAAGTAGTCGTAGCTCACGAAGCGCACGCTGGCCTTGATCAAGTTTTCGACTACAAGAGCCGAACAAACCGAATAAAGAGCGGTGGTGCCTTTCTCGCGGACGGTCGTGCGGATGATGGTGAGGGGTGATTCTCGCTAGTACGGTGAGCGCGAGCGTGCAGAGAGACGGACATGGACGGACCTGACCTGCAAACTGGGAGCGGGTTTTTACGAACTCGATTGGATAGGTCACGAAACTTGCTAGACACGTTGAGCGAGCACACACCCAGCGAGGCCGACCACGTACGCTTCGATGGCGCCCGCCGTGGTCCCGGCAATCAGCGAGTGCAGCGGCTTTTCTTTCATGCTCGTATGGCCAAAAGACAACACTGCCGATTTAGGAAATCACCGCGTAAGTACAGGCTTTTCTTTCTCTATGACGCAAAGAATGACATCACGCTCCAAAATGCCCACAGATAAATAACGAGCGACGAGACCCGCTCAGATCAGTGACATGTCTGTTCCACACCCACCCCACAACTTCACGACCTGTCTCAGCCCCCTCCAGCACATGGGACAACCTCAGGAATAGTGTTGTGCATTGCCCGGCTTGAAGCCCCGGGCCAGGCCAAGCCGGGCCCCAATGAGCCGGGCCAATAGGGAGGGCTCGTGGGGGCTCGTGGCCCGGCTTCGATCTATTCACACTGGCTTGGGCCGGGGCTCCACGGCTCAGGCCAACAATTTAACTTGTTATTGATATCTATGTATAAATGATGGTGGGGCTAACCCAACCAGCACACATGCTCGCCTGCGCTTGCCCAGCCTGCCATGCTGTCTCTGAGTTGTCAACCCCAGCATGCCACCCTCACCTGCTGTGCTGTCCAGCCTTTTTTTCGCACCATTTGTGTGCTGCCACCACCTCACCCACCTTCACCTGCCATGCCATTGTACAAGCGCGGAAGCACGCACTGGCTCAAGCATGCAGACCATTGTGTCTGTGTGTGCTCACTTGCTCACCCTTGCCCACCCCACTCACTGCCATCTCAGTAGTGCACCACCACCCTCACCCACCACCCTGTCATCATGATACAAGCTAGCGAACATGTGCACACATGCGTGTGCTTGCTTGCTTGCTCACCCAGCCCACTGTCAAGTCATACGAGTGATCGAACATGTGCATGCATGCAGATGTTGTGTCTGCGTGCATGTGTGTGCTCGCTTGCTTGTCCCCCTTGTCCTGCCTCCCTCACGCTGCCTCATCCGCTGTCGCTCACCCCGACGTCTCGCATACTGTCTCATGCATCCCGCTGCCACACAAGCACTGGCACCACGGCACCACACTATCACACATACCCTCCCACCCCAATACTGCACGAGTGCATGAGCACATGCATGCACACACACCAAGGTATCTGTGTGCACATGTGTGCTTGCTTGCTCGTGCCCACTTGGAACACCTTCATCCACCCCACTGGTGCACAAGCGCACACGGCACTGGCAGGGTGTGTGGGCAAGGATGAGAGCAAGGGGGAGAGAAGACGAGGGAGAAGATGAGACTGACAAAATACCACTGACTCCGGATGGGACTCCGGACCTCTGGACCTCCGGAGTTACCTTGTAGATTTCCTACTCACTCCGGAGTTGCGGACATCAACTCCGGACACTCCTTCTTTCTTTACGGTACAACATTGCCGCTTGGCAATGTCCTTTACACACTTGTTACTACACTTTGTGTTGACCCTTTGTCCGACACTTATTGAGGTACGAGCTGTGCCTTCACCCATACTATTTAAACCTTTCCTTTATCTATGAACACCTCAGTTGTTTCCGCCTGTCTAGGCAGCAGCTGAGGTTAGTTTCCCTTACTTAATATTGATCATTGTACTGATTACTGTAGCTCCAGTCAACTCCGGTTGTACAGCTCTGCTCCACTCTGCCTCGGACCTTCGTTTCTGTCAGGTTATGAGCCCTGTTGGCGCAAACTAGGAAATCGAAACAACTCAACATTCGCACTCCCCTCAGCGCACTCCTCGTTCATCTCGAATGATCTCTGGCTAATGGCCATCTGACACCTGTCAGAAAATAAACCTTTCTTCTGTCATCCTACCCTATCCTGTCACTCATGACATCAGACACTACCTGAAGTGACGAGATCCTACCCAGACCTGAAACCTTCCCCTTATGGAAAAAAGGCAAGGAGAAGGCGAACATTGTGGAGGGAACTCTGGACCCTCCGGACTCTGCCAATGTAGTTCGCGAACATGTACCTAAGTCCTTAATCCACCACATTCACGCTTACTCCTCGTCCAAGCAAAACGACAGTGGGAGAGGCACACTAATCATCGACTCCGGTGCATCATCACACATGGTCCTACATCAGTCCTGGTTCTGGACATACCAGCCACTCCATCCCCCACATCTGGTGACTCTTGGAGATAACTCTGAAGCACATGCCATCGGAATTGGCACGGTTCCACTCCTATCCCACGTGTCTGGTCAAACCTTCGAAATCATATTGTTGAATGTCCTCCTAATCCTGGAGTTTCAGATCTCGCTCATCTCCATGAATCGACTTGCATCTGCCAGTCTATCCACCTCCTTTCTGGCAAACTCCAATGCGTGCTATGTCCGAAAAGACAGAAACACCATCATGGTTGCTGAAACAACCCTGAAGCATAGCTTCCTTAGGTTGCCAACTGATACTTGGACTCAGGAAGGGAAGTGTAGAGATGAGGCTTGTCAGGCCAAGAGAGTCCTTCTTATAGCACTTAGGGGAAAGCACCAAGAGAACTAGACTAGAGTTCTCTGGTGGTGG
Organism: Boletus harrisonii; assembly: GCA_038093235.1. NCBI lineage: Eukaryota > Fungi > Basidiomycota > Agaricomycetes > Boletales > Boletaceae > Boletus > Boletus harrisonii. Next base: position 17,232 of record JBBPRV010000263.1, read on the forward strand.
CATTGAGCCTTAAGTACCTACTAGCGGTATGTACATGTTGTGACCGTATCTAACGATCCGGGAACAAATGGAGAAAAGGGCGTAGGGTAGAAACGGAGATGAAAGACATAAGGCCAACACATGGTGTGGCAGAATGGAAGAGAAGCATAAACATGAGGGAAACATGTGTATCAGAAAATGGAAGGGAAGTGTGATCGAACGCTTCTATGAAGAGGTGAAACATAAAGTGTGAAAACAGAGAAGAAGAGAAGTCTCGGAAGCAAGGATGAGTAAGCAGCACGAGATAAGGGTGAAGGTCAAGAATTGTCTGTTGAGATATGTGGAATACAATAAGTCCAATGAACATAGGGGTACGAGAATATACCGATCGTAACAGTTGCGAATCACCAAAATGGCCTATACCACGCAAGGGTAACCCCAAATGACCAAAAGGAGGCAGCCCATGCAACCGTCAACATAAACCTCCTCCACCGATGAATGGGACACATCTCTGTTGGGAGGATTGAACACATGGTCAAGTGCGGGCAACTCTGAGGCATTGACACACTCTCTGGAACTCCAACGTTCTGTGAGGCCTGCACCCTCGGAAAGATGAAGAAAGCACCCTTCGGACTTCAGGATGAACCTTGAACCACGTGACCCCTGGAGATGGTACATACAGACATTGGAGGTCCAATATCTCTGCAGTCATGTGAAGGCTACAAATTCTGGCTAGTCATCATGGATGACTTCAGCTGTTTCCCCTGGGTCTACTTCATGAAACACAAAAGTGAAGCTCTCCAGATCTACAACCAGTGGAAGTCAGATGTGAAAACTCTTCTCTGGACAGAGATAGGACAGGAAGACTTCTCCGAGTCTTACACCAAATTTGTTCAGAGTGACGGAGGATCGGAGTTCACTAACAAAGCATCCTGAAACCAACTCCGGACCGATGGCACACTCCTCGAAACCTCTGCTCCATACACCCCAGAGCAAAACGGCTTAGCGGAGCGAACAAATCAATCCTTGGCCACACTCGCCAACACCATGCTGGAGGAATCCAAACTCCTGAAATCCTTCTGGGCTGATGCCATGTCCACCACTGCCTACATCTCCGCTCGGAGTCCCACCTCCAGACTCGGAGGAAAGGTCCCCTATCAAGTTTTCTTCAACTGCCAAGTCGATCCAACTTTCTTCCGCCCCTTTGGATGTCTGGCCTACACCTACACATCCAAGGAGCAGCAGGGGGGTAAATTCCGACCACACGGCAAGAAGTGCATCATGATAGGGTACACCTATGGACAACAAGCCTACAAACTCCTCGACATTGAGCGTCAGACCATCCTCTCCTCTCGCCATGTCACCTTCAACGAATCTGGAACCATCTCCAGAGTTGAGTCTGCTCCATGGAATGCTCCCGCTGTTGAGGGACAGTGGGAGGGCCTAGTTCCAGAGCATCTCCACAAACTGGAGGATGACCACAACAACCACCACAGACCAGTGGGAGTCATATCTCCACCCAATCCTGGACCAGTGGGAGATATCCCCACACCTGCGGAGATCATACGCCCGGCCAGTCCCGACATTGAGGAACTCACAGATGGCCTTGACCAACTCCGGTTGAATGCAGCTCCAGGCCCAGAGGCACCTCCAGCTCCAGCTCCTGAACCACCTCCGGCTCCTGCTCCGGCTGCAGCTCCTGCCCAGATCATAGCCAGAGTACGACCAAGTGGACATCAACATCAACTGGCAAATAAAAACTGAGAGTACCAGTGTGCCCTTGATGAGGAAGCTACACAAAGGACAAACTGCAACACACCATCATGGTCTCCGAGTTCTGAGCCAGCACCAGCACCTCTGGACCCGATTCCTGAACCTCTGGAGAACAACCCAGAAATCCCAGGAGCATTTACAGCATCCATAGAGGATTTTATATTTGCTGGGTCCGCCAACTCTGCCTCCGACAAATTGCTCCCAAACACTCTCAGGGACGCCTACTCCAGAGTGAATGCAGAGTTTTGGAAGTCCGTGGTGGAGGAAGAACTCCAAAGCCTAAACTCAAACCATGTCTATGAAACCATGCTCATCCTGGATGGAGTAACTCCAATCACCTCCAAACCAGTGTTCCAAATCAAATGTGACCAAACCGGAAATATAGAGTGGTACAAAGTCCGGATTGTAGCACATGGCTTCACACAGAAGAAAGGAGTTGATTACCAGGAGGTCTTCGCTCCAGTAGCTAACCTTGACTCTGTTCGGACACTAATTGCCCTAGCTCTGAAACATGACTTGGAACTGGACCAGATGGACGTCTCCACGGCCTATCTCAACGGAGAACTAGAGGAGGACTTGTACATGCTACCTTCAGAGGGTGTTCTGATCCAACCCAGATACTGCTGGAAACTCCAATGCTTCCTGTACAGACTAAAGCAGGCTGGCCGGACTTGGAACAAAACCCTTAATCGGAAGCTCAGAGACCTTGGATTCGTCTGACTGGATGCAGAGACATGCCTCTATGTATTCCGGGAAAATGGACAGGTTTGTTTCCTAGTCGTTTATGTCAACAACCTACTCCTAGCAGCCACCACTCGGAAGTTCATGAACTCCATAAAAGCCAAACTCTCCGCTGCCTTCAAAATGTGAGATCTCAGAGAAGCAAAGTATATCCTCAGAATTGAGATCAAGCAAAACCGCAAACTCCGGACCATCTCCTTATCCCAATCCCAGTACTCCCACACAGTTTTGGAACATACAGGCATGTCTGCCTGTAAACTGGTATGGACCCCTATGGCACATAATCTCCACCTCTCTGCGACTGACCCAGAGGACGACCAGACCATCCCAGAGATGATTATTGAGGCAAAACAAGTTTCATACCTTTCCGTGATAGGGTCCCTAATGTACCTCATGCTCAGAACACACCTGGACATTGCCTACGCCATAGGAACACTCAGTCGGTTCAGTGCAAAACCCAAGTTCATACATTGGGAAGCAGCCAAATGAGTACTCTGGTACATCCAAGCCACCAAGGACATGGAACTCCAATTCGATGGAACGGAGCTTTCCACAGACTTGGATTTCCATGGCTACTCTGATGCTGGCTGGTCTCAGGATCCAGACAACTCCCGCTCCACCTCCAGTTTTGTATTTATTAGCAACTGCGGAGCCATTTCCTGGTCTAGCAAGCTACAAAGTATGGTTGCACTTTCCACTACGGAGTTGGAGTACATCGGACTTAGCAATGCTGGGCAACACCTTGCCTGGCTCCGGTCTTTCTTTGAGGAGATTGAACATTTGCAGAAGGCCCCCATGGAGTTATTCTGTGATGACCAAGCAGCCATCATCCTATGTCGCAATCCACAATTCCAGGCTCGGACCAAGCACATCCAACGGAAGTACCATTTCATCCGGGACGACCTAGTCGGAAAGGGAGAAGCAGTGGTCCGATATGTTTCCACCAAGGACATGGTGGCAGACATACTCACAAAACCCCTCGTGAGTGAACAACACTGGAAGTTTGTTCGAGGTATGGGATTACGGCTACACTCAAGTGGGAGTGACAAAATACCACTGACCTCTGGACGGGACTCCAGACCTCCGGACCTCCAGAGTTACCTTGTAGATTTCCTACTCACTCCGGAGTTGTGGACATCAACTCCGGACGCTCCTTCTTTCTTTACGGTACAACATTGCCACTTGGTAATGTCCTTTACACATTTGTTACTACACTTTGTGTTGACCCTTTGTCCGACACTTATTGAGGTACAAGCTGTGCCTTCACCCATACTATTTAAACCCTTCCTTTATCTATGAACACTTCAGTTGTTTCCACCCATCTAGGCAGCAGCTGAGATTAGTTTCCCTTACTTAATATTTAACAACTGTACTGATTACTGTAGCTCCAGTCAACTCCAGTCATACAGCTCCGCTCCACTCCGCCTCAGACCTTCGTTTCTGTCAGATTGCAGGGCACTGTGCACCCCAGTTTGGGGTTAGACATTGCAATAGTTTTGCACCTCACTGTACCTCATGCTCGGCACTCACCCTGACATTGCTTATGCAGTGACACAGATGGCACAACAGTCTCCCAATCCATCACAAGAGCACTTAGATAAGGCTCTATACATTTGCCGATATCTTATCAGAACACGTGATTATTCGCTTATGTATGATGGAACATTCGGAAGCAGTATCACCACCTGCACCGACTCAGATTGGGGAGCAGACCTGGAATCTCACCACTCCCAAATGGGATTTTACCTTAAGTTGGTGAATGGTGTCTTTCTATGGAACTCACACCTCCAGAAGATAACAGCTCTCTCCTCTACAGAAGCTGAATACATGGCCTTGAGTGATTGTTCTCGCCAAGTCATATGGATTAAACAGATGTTTTGGGAACTTGGTTTCGACTTAAAACCTATTCCTATCTGTGGTGACAACCAGGGTTCCATTTTCATGGCTAACAACCCCATTACAGAACATTACACCAAACATATTCCAATTTGCTACCATTTTGTACACAATGCTGTTACCGACCAGCACATATAGATCTTCTATATTGAAGGGACTGACAATCCTGCCGATATGTTCATCAAGAACCTCGGATATGTCAAATTTGAGCAGTGTAGGTCTCAAATTGGTCTGGTCTTCAACCACGCAGTTAGCTGGAACTAACTTGCAATATAAACTACCACCTTCTGCTTGCACGAAGAGTACTCACTAAGCAAGGGGGAGTGTTGAACGAACTTGTGTAGATACGGTAGTAGTTCACTTATAGTAGTTAGTTCACACGCACTTCATGTAGCGTGTATAAGTTTGGACTCAGCACGTCTGAGTTACAATCACTCTTGATCCCATACTGCTACCTTCCCTAAGTTAGCACCACCAGCAGGTAAGCTGTGTGGCTGCATCAATGCATGCTTCCAACACGTCTCTCCAACACCCTCCTACTCAAGACAGAGTCCTGCATCTCCACAAAAGACCTATGGGACAAACTCGTCTCACTCCTTGACGCTCCGAGCGTCTCCTCCACCTTCTATATTTTCCAACAACTGTTCAATGTAAGCTGGAATGGAAACTCTGACATCTTGGAACACATCACATCACTCCGAACCTCTGAGTCCCGACTCACTTGCATGAAATTCACTATCAACTCCAAAGTCATGGCATTCATCCTCCTAAATTTCATCACTCATCAATACTACAGAGGACAGCAAACTCACCTTTGATGTGGTAGAAACCCGAATCATCACTGAAGATGCTCACCTATACCCCTCTGGACATTTGGAGTCCACCATGAAGGTTTCCACAACTCCCAAGTCCTCCACTCAACCTCCAAACACCTTCACCTGGTGTTACAGAAATCTCCTGTATGACCAAGGCCAAGGAGCATGAGTTCAACTTGTGGGTAACTGTGTGGGAATCTGAGGACTCCACTTCTGATTTCGCCCGTTTCTTTGATCTTCCTTCTGATTCCTTTGATCCTTAGGGATCCTTGTCCAACAGAGTTCCGTTCTGCTTCTGCTCTTCTTTTCCTACCGGAACTCCTTGATCCTTTCCGTATGTCTTCCTTTGTTCCATTTCCGTTTCCTTCCACAGTCTGCAGTTCACCCGTTCTCTCCCGATTCTTCTTATGGACGTATTCCCTTCTAGAATGGCACTCTGCTGTTCCGTTTCCCCTTTAGGATTCCTTATTCAGGGTCCACTCATAGTATATAAATGCCCAGTGTACTTGTAGTTTCCCCAGTTAGTTCTACGCAATACAAGTGTAGTATCTAGCCCAATCCACTGGTAGATTGCGATCTACTTGTTGAGACCCTTCTCATAGTCTCTATGCCTACCAAGCATTGTAGACTCTTCGACAAGCTCTAAGGTTAACGTGGTCCTTAAGCTCAAGACTTGTTACTTTCTCATTATTTGTCACGTGACTCTTGCTGATAAAGCTAGGTTCTACGCTTAGCGTAACACCTGGTGTGAACACCACCTCTCCACCATGCACAACTCTGCTGACTGCCACTCCTACAAGAAATGGATTGCAGAGTTACGGAGGGGAGGATTCAGAAAACCAGAGAAAGGAAAGGAGAGGGCAAATACAGTGGTGGAAACTCCAGATTCTCCGGACTCGGCACATGTAGCTCATGAAAATGTACCCAAGTCCCTAATCCAACGCATTCATGCCTACTCATCGTCCGAACAAAACGATAATGGGAAAAACACACTGATCATAGACTCTGGAGCAACATCACACATGGTTCCACACTGGTCCTGGTTCCGGACATATCAGCCACTCCACCCCCCACATCCAGTAACCCTTGAAGACAACTCCATGGCACACACTATCAGAATTGGAACAGTACCACTCCTGTCACAAGTGTCCAAAAACACCTTTGAGATCGTTCTATCCAATGTCCTCCTAATTCTTGAGTTCCAGATCTCACTCATCTCCATAAATCGACTTGCCTCCACTGGTCTCTCAACTGTTTTTCCAGCAAAGTCAAACACTTGCCACATTCGGAAGGACCACAACACTGTCTTAATTGCTGATCATGTAGATGGCCTATACCATGCAAGAGTTACTCCGAAAAATCAAAAAGAGGTGGTCCATGCATCTGTTGACATCAATCTCCTCCACAGACGGATGGGGCACATGTTCATTGACCGGATACAACATATGGTCAAGTCTGACCAACTCTGAGGCATTGACACCCTCACTGGAATGCCCACATTCTGCGAGGCATGCACACTTGGCAAAATGAAGCGATTACCCTTTGGAGTCCAGGATGAACCTCAGAGCACTCATTCCCTGGAGATAGTACACATGGATGTCGGAGGTCCTATAACTCTGAGATCATGTGAAGGCTACAGATTTTGACTAATCATTGTCGACGACTTCAGCCACTTCCCATGGATTTACTTCATGAAATACAAAAGTGAAGCTCTACAAATCTACAACCAATGGAAGGCCAATGTTCAAACCCTGCTCTGAATGGAAGTAGGACAGGAGGATTTTTCAGAAATCTACACCAAGTTCATCCGGAGCGATGGAGGAACTGAGTACACCAACAAGGCCTTCCAGGACCAACTCCGAACTGATGGCACGCTCCTTGAAACCTCCACCCCATACACTCTGGAACAAAACAGTTTAGCAGAACACATGAACCAAATGCTGGCCACACTGGCCAACACTATGCTAGAGGAGTCCAAACTTCCGAAGTCATTTTGGGTGGATGCCATGTCCACTGCCACTTACATTACTGCACGAAGTCCAAACTCCAGACTACAAGGAAAGGTCCCCTACCAGATTTTCTTCAACCGGCAGGTAAATCCAACTCTCTTCTGCCCCTTTGGATGTCCAGCCTATGCCTACACACCAAAGGAGCAGCAGGGGGGGAAAATTCCGACCACATGGAAAGAAATGCATCATGCTAGGGTACACTTACAGGCAACAAGCCTACAAACTCCTTGACATTAAACATCGGACCATCATCTCCAGTTGCCATGTCATCTTTGATGAATCCGGAACAATCTCTGAGGCTGAATCTGCTTCATGGAATGGCCCTGCTGTTGAGGGACAGTGGAAGGGCCTAATTCCAGAGCATCTCTGCCTACTGGAGCATGACCATGATGATGACAAACGTCCACCTCCACGAAATGCCAGACCAGTGGGAGATGCCTATGCAGCTCCAGAACACAT
>JBBPRV010000264.1:0-24867 GCA_038093235.1 Boletus harrisonii
AGACTCACGAGAATCTGCGGGTGGTGGAAGGGGGCCATCCCTACGCCAATTTCCAGAAAATTTGGAGTCCTCCTCCAAGCCAGCACCACTGAATCCAGGCCTTTCTTTAGCTGACGCAAAATTAAGTTCACCTTCAAATGCAAGTCTGATAGATACTCACGGGGCTCAGCAACGCTCACTCGAATGATGCGACCTGATAGGCTCTGATAAGAGCGTCAACAAATTCATTCATTCAAAGAACTGGGATAACTGACGAATCCTGTCCTTGATAATGCATCTTTCAAGGCATCCAGTTCTGCAAATTCGACATAACCAAAACCCTTGGGTTTGTCGTCGCGGTCTTTGATTATTTTGATGGTCTTGGGCTACGTGTACGTTGAACATTGCAGGTCTCGATGAAGTGAATCACAAACCTCGTGAGGACTGAAGAAACTAGCCAGTTCGTGTTCAGTGATGTCGAAAGCAAGGTTTCCGATGAACGCAGTAAAAGGCGGTTGAGATGGTAATGGGACCTCTTCTCTCGAAGGAAACGGACGATCGACTAGGAAAAGGTGTGAATCGGCATGATTCCCATAGATTGAAGACCAAACATACGTCGAGAAGATGCAAAGTCATCACGCCTGCTGAAGCGATCAAGGTGCCTTTCCTCATCCGTCTTGATCGAGGCTGGATGGGTTTGAGAGTATGAGACACTGCATCTAATGGTGCATAAAGTCCTTACGGGCTGTAGGAAGGGAGTCCATTTCATCGGCCCATGAGCCAAGAGCTACTTGCGAGATCAACAAGGGAGGCAAGAGTGTACAAAATTTTATGCGCACTGCTATCGCCGAGAAACTCTTGGAGAGAAACCTTGGTTGACTTGGATTTTTTGGGCGCTATTCTGGGTGAGTTGCATGGTTATGGAGAAGTCAAATAGCCTACCCATGGTTGCGAGCTACGGCCTTTTTGTGATATGTGCTAGTACGTTGGCTGTCTGAAAAGCTGTCCAGGGAAATTACCCGCGGCGCGGCAGATCTCAATTATTCCCACGCGTACATCGCCAGATTTGCACACCTTGCTATCTTTGCTACCATTGGCAGCATGATCCTCCTCGAGGTAGGGCAAGATTCCACCACACAGTTCAGAATAAGCTAACATGATATTAGTCTCACAACCTAATCATACAAACAACCTTGACAGACAAAGTCGTTAAGTGGGTCTATAATCTATACGCTACCATGGCCATCGCGCTCATGACGACTCACAAGACCCTCATCGCTCGATGTCCTGTTCGTAGATTTCGATGGAGTTAGATTCCACTTGTCGACGCCAGACAAAAAGACGTTAGTTCAACTTTCGATGAACATTCGCTGTTGGGACGAACTAGTAGCGTACGGTGCACTCGACGTACTCAAACGGGAATATGGCACCCTGATCAAGGCCCAGGTGGAGCCGGAATACCATGTCAGCCTGGATATTGACCTTGAACAAATCCCGAGTGATGAAGGTGTGTGTTTAGTATCGGCTGCGAACCCAACTAATAAGGCGCAGCAAGTCGGGATGCATTGATCAAATCTATCGCCCTCTTAAAACGGAACGCCCTTGCAGCCCCATTTGAATTGGCATTTCGTCAACAGAAGGAATTAGAGGCTTCTGGAGGCGCTCTCGGAGACCTGATGCAGATCCATTATCGTGATGAAGAAGCTATATACATTCGAGCATCGCCTGATCGAGTGACGGTGATATTTTCGACTGTCTTCCGAGAGGAAACAGATAGAATATTTGGTAAAGTGTTTTTGCAGGTGAGTTGGTCGCGTTGGATTCAAAGACAAAGTTTCCATGACGTTGCCACCAGGAATTCGTTGATGCCCGACGTCAGCCCAGTATCCAGAACGCTCCCCAAGTACTCTATACCAATCGTGATCCGCCCCTCGAAATTCGAGATGTACCCGGTCTCCGTAATTCTGAAGACATTGGATATGTCACCTTTGTTCTCTTTCCCCGCCACTTTGCCAAGCCTGATGTATCATACAACACCATCTCGCACATTCAGCTGTTCCGCGACTACCTCCACTACCATATCAAGTGCTGCAAAGCCTACATGCACTCCCGCATGCGTCACCGTGTAGCGGAGTTTCAGAAGATCCTCAACCGTGCCAAGACAGAGGTAGCTGCTACTACGGAAAGGAAGACTGTCACGTGAGTTCATTCAGTAAGATAGTGGGCTGTCCTGAGTCCTGACACGATTGCAGTGGCAGAACTATGGTAGTTCGGTAGGTAGAGCACGGGTAGTCAATCATTGTAATACAGCAGTGGATACACAGTTTCTCACGCTGATAACTCGTTCTTTGGACTGCTACATCGGAGTCCATGGATGCTACTGAGCTTGCGACTGCGTCCAGCGAAGAGGCTGCGATACCAGATTCGATCCGCATCACCAGGCACGGGAAGATTCGGTTTTGGGTCAAGAAAGCACTAGATTTTTTCGAAGTGCGTTCTATTGCTCATGATACACCAAAGCATCCAACACTAGCACAGAGCGATCCATCCAGACCACTTGTGCTTTACTCGGCACCAGCGGATGTCTCCGCTTCCACTATTGCGCGTCTGGTCTCTGTTGTTGAGATCATTAAGCGCGAATACTTGAAAGGACGGGACGTATCCGCGGGCGATGCCTCCGGGCTGCACCAGTACAACCAGCTCCTATTTGAGGAGCAAGGCAGAATTCCGGCAGAGGGCGAAGATCGAGGAAACGCGCTACACCTTGCGCTCGATGGTCGTTCACAGTGCGTGACACGGTCGTGCTGGGGAGTCGTTGATTCGAACTGTAATAGCGTGAAACAGTCATTCGCGCCACATATGAAGATCACGCTGTCTACCAAGGCAATCACGGGCAGCCACGAGAAACGAGAGACGTGAGTTGTGCTGCGAATCCGCGCGTTGCGAGGTGTGCTGAGGGCAAGACAGATATCAAGCACCTGCGATCCGTCGCATGTCCAGGACAGCAAAGGCGAGGATGCGGAAACGGCTGAAGAAGCAGGGCGAAAGTGTGGACGGAGCGTAGTTTTTGTGCCAAAGTCTGTCCCGAAATAGTACACGCATGACGTAAGATTGGCGCAGATTTGTGGTGAAAATTTGCAGAGGGGTGCAACTAGTCTTGAAGCCAAAGCCCGAGTCAAACTACCCGTCGTTGAGCCCGTCTCAGCAGTCTTGTCAAGCTTCGGCACTCTGAGGCTGTATTGATTTGCTGCATCACCTTGCCTTATCGCAACTGCACCGGTATTCAAGTTGCTTCCTGCAAGTCCCGCTTGGTCCAAGCCTGCCCGTAGATCTCCGACCTTTTATAACGGCTGACTTAGCTGCGCATATGCCTCGCCGCATCTCTACCCGCGCCGTCACCTCTGCGACCCCTCAGGCTTCCGCCGTCCCCAAACAACTGGAGACCCCTTACGACTCCAACGTTCACCAGCTCCGCCGTCACTGGAAATGGGCCGCCTTTTCTCAATTCTTCTTCACGTTCTCTCCTCTCCTCGCCATGAGTGACGTGACGCTCATCGTAAGTTCGTGTCTCATTACAAGTACTCGACACTCCACCACGTCTCCCTTTGTCCACAGGACGTCGAAAACGATCTCGTCCATTCGACGAATCGGGTCCTCTCCCGTGTTATGCAGCGCTTGCTCATAACGCTCACTCAGGATAGGAAGATAACGTGAGTGTCCTCTGACCCCGTGTTGTTTCCTTTTCGTTCAACGTCTTTACTTACGTCCATGTCCAGCTCTGATAGCTGGCAGAATGTGTTGCGACGCCAGTACCAGAGGAGGGACCCAGAAGCCAGCCCCATTGGCCTCATGGGTCGTTCGAAACATTTCATTGTCGCATCCTCTCGGGCATCCGTGGCACCCTCGGGTGGTCTCTCTGAAGTACCGCTCGACGGACTGGAACGCGAGAATGGGTCCCTGGAGTGCGATCGGTCTACCACCCCTTCTCCTGATAACGTAGTGCGCGTTGAAGGTTCAGTTGATGGTCCAGACCACATTTCCGTTACAAAGGTCGAGGAAGATGATACTTCTTCCGAAATACTAGAGGCACCAGAGAAACAGGTTGATTGGTTAGATCTCTCGATGCTTGCGAAGCTCGAGTCTTTGCATACCTTGACAGAATGGCAATTCCAGAATCCACACCGAGTCCGCCAGCAGATGAAAACTGATGACGAAGAAGCCACATGGGTATGTCGAGGTACAAGCACCGTCCTTCCTCTCGTCCCTGACGAATTACTTGTTTTCGTGATACATAGCGCATTGAACCCATAGGATACGACGCCAAGAGAAATGCATACTGGCTCATTGGCAGTAAGATATGACGTTTCATTAGCGATCCCAACTAATATCGTGAGCAGGCGACCGGCTATGGATCCAGCGAGAACCACCTAGACTAAACTTGAAGCGGAAACGGAAACCAGGTGGAAATCCCAAGGATACTACGAAGGCGCAGCCGCAGTCTCGAACACTGAAACGTCAGCGGATCGATCTGAATGCAGGGGCTGCTGGGCGATTATCTGTTACAACTTCCACCCATAGCAAGGCACGACCTCAGCCTTCTCCAAGCCCCAGGGGAGGACGTGCTGCAAAAACGCGTGCAAATCAAAGACTGGATGCGCAAGCAAGGGATCTCGCCGAGTTTCGGCGTCAAATGACAAGTTCTCGCAGTAGGACTGCATCAACATCCCCTCGCAAACCCACTGGCATACGGGTCAGTGCGCGATTACGGGGCACGGTAGTTGAAGATGACGAGTGGCAAGAGGTCCCTGACGAATGGTTAGCCGTGGGTGATACCCATAAGAGCCGTGCCAGGGACCCACCTTTGGGTCCCTTACTTTCCGGCAAGAAAACGATGAAGACCGGTTTAGAAGGCGATGATAGCTCGATTAGTGAACTAACTGAACTCAGTGACGGCGGAGATGATGCGGTGGGGGTCGAACGAGATTTCGACGATAAGCCAGTGATGGATACGGAGGTAACAAACCCAACATCTGCAGATAGAGACACGAATGCGGAAGCCGAGGATCAGCAGGACGAGGTGGCAAGATTAGTTGACTCGCCCATTACTCCACTCTTTCCTGACGACTTCGTTGAGTGGGAAACGGTCAGTACCACCCGGTGTATTGGGTCAGTCATCCGCTGACCTGTCCAAACAGATATGCGTGACTCTGGAGGAATGGGAAGATGTTGCACAACAGTTCGAGAAGGCAACGCACTATGCAGAGAAGGCACTTTATAAAGTATTGTCGCAAAGTATCGTGCCTATGGTTACCGCTGAGCTCAGGGTATGTTTTATATATTTTCAAACCCGATTGCCTTTCCTTATCTCCTTCAAGGAAGTCGTGAAGAAACGACGGTTGGAGGAAGCTGTTGTGCATCGCAAGCGTTCCTCCAGGATTGCCATGAAGGAGGTTGAGAAGGAAGAGGAACGTGCGGCGATGAGAAAGCGCCTTGAGGAGGAAGAAAAGACGAGCCGAGCACGACGACTGGAAACTCGTCAGCAAAGAGAACACTCAGAAAGGCTGAGAAGGGAGAATGCGCGAGAGCAGCGTCGGAAGGAACGCGAGCTTCAGGAGACGCGCGAAGCAGACTCAAAGTTTGGCCATTGTTGACGCCTCACGTTCGATGTTCTGACTTCAACTTATAGGCCCGACGCTTCTGCGGACACTGCCCAGGAAGACACAGGCTCCAACTTGTTACCAGCCGGACAAAGTAAGGCTGCTGACACTCTGGGTGCCGCCCCGATGAATGGCACAGGCAGTGGGTCTCGCAGTCCTGTTGAGAACTGGGAGCTTGATTGTGAGATTTGTGGACGAAGGGGGATTAATCAGGTGAGTTCCTACTCGTGGGGCTTTAGTTTATTTTCGACATCGCGCCTTCATAGGACGATGGTGTTCCCCTGCTGTGTTGTGGTGTATGTGGAAAGTGGCAACACATTGTTTGCCATGACAAGCAAGACGCGATGGCCGGACGTCCAAAGCGTGATTGGGATACTGAGGATTTTATTTGTCGACGATGTCGTCTAATAACTTCCAAGAGCCCATCGCCCAGTCACCCTGCCAGCTACCTTTCGCTTGGAGTGAACAGCAAGAGAGGACAAGCTTCCGATACTCGAGCTTTTTACGGCCCACCATCAAATCATCCCCGAAGCTACCCGAACGGTAATTATTATCAAAACCCCCCATGCGATGCAAGATACCCGCATGATCATCCAGACATCCAGACAGCTGTTTCTTCCCCTCCGTCCCATTCGTACACTTCACAAGCCCGATCGACAGGCGTCACATTCGCACATTATCAGCCCCAGCAAGGCGGTTTTTCAACCTCTAGACCGACGTACTCAGTCCAGGACGGTAATTCGCCTCAGCACTCTCGATATACTATTACACCCCACACAGCCCCAACAACCGGGATAGCTCCATACCCATCTACCTTTCACGTGAGTCCTCCGTCACCGCTCTATGAACATACATCTTACGCTTCTTGTCTCCAGACACAGGCTATAGCCCACTCACCCGCTCGTTCCCACGAACAATGGTTCCCTACTTCGTCGTACCCTCGCACCACCAATTCGTACCCAATAAATGGTGGATCACCCCTTCATGCGCAGGGGGTTGAACCATACTACAACGGACATGCCCACTCGTCGTACTCGCATATGCGGGGAACAACCAACCCGACCGTGCTGGGGCAGTATGCTGGGCTCCAACATGTCCCATCATACCAACATAGTAAATAGTGGTCAACCCCGTGATTAACCACTGGTCCGGGTTCTTGTTTTATTGTTGTTCTCTACCTCGGTGCCATGAGATCGCTGGCCGTCGAGCAAGCGAATGATATTATGGACACTATTATACAATGTAGAACACGGGTAATGTGGAGTAGGGATAATCTATCGAACTGTTTCATACATCTTGAATGCAGGAGACGTGAAAGGGAATGGATCGTCGTCTGTAACGTTGTCCCTAACGAGTCTCAAGCGATCAGGCTTGTGACTCGACCAGCTGGGTAACGAATTTGCGCACTCGATAGGTCCAAGAATCCTCAGCCCACGGATATGGGTGTCTTTGCCACTCATGTGGTTTGCTACAACGATGATTTGAAGTATGTAGGCATGGACCGGTTTGCTGGAGAACAACAATCCGAGTAAAGCAATAACTGTTCAGTAAACAGTTCGAGAAACCCACTAGGTGGTGCCGTCTTCACTTAGTTCTGACGACACATCAAAGGTGATCCACCCGTCGGGTTTATCGAGGGTAGCCACTCGAACATCTTGGAGATCACTTGGACCAGTTCCGGCACGAATCGCCAAGGTCGATGGCGTGTACGAGTCATCCTGCGGCCAACTGAGATATATGCTGATTTTCTGAGCAGCCGCGTATCAGCGTCTTCCAGAAAGAACGGAGATGAGGATCGAACTGACCTGAATTGCAACTTTGCGAGGGAATTCTATAGTGATGAAGTGAGGTTGGGGGCCGTCGGAACTAGCTCGAAGCTGAAGCGTGCAATGTCGAATCAGCGGTGAGAGTACTGACTGCCAGAAGGTGTCCGGATCGCCGTCCCTCAGGCACTCGGCGCCGAAACCGAATTTATATGAGGAAACGGACCACTTGGCAATACGCCCGATGTCTGGCCATGGAAGGACGGGTGGTAGGCGCGCTAGGATTTGTCTCAGTCTCTGGGAGATCACTTCCGGGTGGCAAGCACGCACTTTGGTGCATGATGGGCACACCGTCCTTGGGCACATTGGCTGCAGCGGATGGTGTAGGATTGACGCCATTTTGTACGTCGTTGTTTGCGCTACCAGTGGGTGTAGCCATATTGGTTGGGCTCGAAGTGGCCCAAGATTATGAGGATCGGGAGTAGCAACTGTCGTGGTCGCTTGGCAGATAGGCCAAGCCTTTTACTTGCCATCATGGTCTGCCTAGTCTAAGGCACAATCATCATGAGAGAATCGGACTCAGACACCACCAACTTACCCGGAATGATGGCGGACAATGCAAGCTGGCCAAGACTGGCCCATATTGACGATTACCCCCGCTATGGCCGGCAAATGATCCTGGACAACTTCGGCCTACAAGGTCCTTTATATGCTTTCTTCCGTTGTCCAAGCATTCAGACGTTCTTAGGCCAAATCAAGCTGCAACGGGCGTCGGTAGTCGTGATTGGCGCGGGGGGTCTTGGATGCCCTGCACTCCAGTACCTTGCCGCTGCCGGTGTTGGCAAGCCTTTCCTCTCCGTCGCGTTATCATCGTAATTACCAGCCAAAACTAGGACGAATTGCTATCGTCGATCATGATACAGTGGAACTTTCCAACATACAGAGACAGGTACTCCATAACGAACAGACGATCGGCATGTCCAAAGTGCTTTCAGCGGCAGCTGCTATCAAAAGGTGAGTGACTACCAGGCTAATCCCTCACTTCATTCAAGATGCGATATCCCCTTAGAATCAACTCGACGATTCGAGTGGAACCCATCAACGAGGCGATAGAATCGTCCAACGCGATGGCGCTTTTGCAGCCCTATGATATAATTCTAGATTGCACAGATAATGCACCGACTAGGTATCTTCTGTCTGACACCGCCGTTCGACTGGGAAGACCTCTAGTCAGTGGTGCCGCTCAAAAATACGAAGGTCAGCTCTGCATCTACAACCTCGGCGAGTCGGGACCCTGTTACCGTTGCATATTTCCCAAACCTCCCGCTCCAGAGATGTCTGGGAGTTGCGAAGAGATGGGCATCCTGGGTGCTGTCACCGGTGTCATCGGTGTCATGCAGGCGTTGGAGACCATCAAGATCCTCGCCGGTCTGCATGGTGTGTTCGATGCCTTTGATACTTGTTCGCCTGAGACAAGTCATTAGCACAGATGGCAAAG
This sequence comes from Boletus harrisonii, assembly GCA_038093235.1. Taxonomy (NCBI): domain Eukaryota; kingdom Fungi; phylum Basidiomycota; class Agaricomycetes; order Boletales; family Boletaceae; genus Boletus; species Boletus harrisonii. The sequence goes on from JBBPRV010000264.1 coordinate 8,898, forward strand.
CCACGCTGATGTTATTTTCTGCCTTGTCAATGCCACCGTTTAGGACCATCAAGCTAAGGGAACGGAAACCGACATGTGCTGCCTGTGGGGTGGATGGACAAAGGCTGGGTGCCATTCACGAGACTGACTACATCACATTTTGTGGGGGACCCCGCCCCGATTGGGAAGCAAGGGGTTTAGTTTCAGGAAACCCTGATGACCGCATTTCTGCTGAAGTAAGGTGTTCGGCTTTGCGCTGAAAAAAATAATCTCAGCTACTTTCAGGAGTTACGAAAAAGACTGGAATCGCAGGAACAATGCGTGTTACTTGATGTTCGTCCCAAGACCGAATTTGGTATATGTCATTTGCCGGGTTCACTGAGTATGGCCAATCACATTGTCCTCTCAGCATTGTTCATGAACTTCATACAGGCGTTCCGCTGCCACAGCTACTCGCAGATCCTCTTGCCTACATACAATCCAATGTCACCTCGAAGATTGTGGTCTTGTGTCGACTCGGAAATGATTCGCAAATTGCAGCGGAAGCGCTTCGTGAATTGAACCCATTGTTCGATGTGAGGGATGTTATCGGAGGGTTACGCGCATGGGCAAAATATGTGGATCCACAATTTCCAGTGTACTGAGACATTAAAACAAGAGTGCGATTATCGAAGTACATACAAGTGAGCATGAATCACAAAGATACGACGGTACTCGCGTGATACAGTTGGGCTGGGATTGGAGGAAATGAAAGAAGCCTTACTTCCCTATAAGTCATTCTTGAATAATAGTAACATAACCACAGGATCATATCTGCTTACTCAGACCAGCTTTCAACCACTTGGGTATCTTCTTTTCCCCTCGGCTTGACGATGCTACCGGCTTCGGGGCTGCTTCTAGTTCCTCGAAAACGGGTGGCTTTGGTAGCTCGGTTGCTTGCGCAGCAATAGTCGACAACAATGGCGCTGGCACTTCGCTCCCTAGTTTCAATCAGCACAGCTGTATCATGTGAACTCAGGGGACGGACTATTTAGGGATTCGTCCTCGAATCTGAGTAAAAGCACGGAGGATGGTGCCAGTTGGAGCTCAGCTAGAGTCAAGTCCCTGACCTTTGGATCAGAAACTCTGAGATCACGTTTAGGGGGCTGATCTAGAGGAAAGAATATAAAGAGAGATTGAAGCGCGGCCAAGTTCACCAACATAATATAAATTTGATCGGTTTCACATCATCACGGAGTGACGAGCGAACAAAGGCATACACAGAACGGATCTTGTCCGACGACGAAAAGATTTTCTCTAGTTGGGTACGGTCGCTAAATCTGACACGAATGGTTGTCTGCTGGATCTCAGCTCAATCAGCAAGACGAAAAGACGAAAACCGACATTTGGCCATCTGTCCCTCTTCGATCTCTCCGCCGCTTCCCTCGTGGTCCGTAACTGTAATGGAGCATTGACCAATGATTGTGTGCGCGCAGTCAGAGTAGCTTGCGCAGCCTTGAGATCAGCTGCGGTCGGAGTGAAAAATGACTCGGGTAATTCCCCCACTTCAAACCAGTAGAGTGAGTGCCACGAAGACACAATGCGGGATCCACGAACGCACACGGAGTGCCACTAGAGGACGCAGGTGCTTTGTAGACCTTGAAATCCGACGGTTCAACCGCAGGGGGAGCGCCGTTCTCTGCAGATGGGGCCCGAGGGGTATCAGACATTGATATGAATTTGTTCTGTGTATAGAGCTATGGAACAGCTTATCAACAAGATGTTATTGCTACGGGGGAACACCACACGAACGGGCAGTCTAGGTTGGTTATGTGAAATCCACCAACTGCGGCTGATTTACAACCTGCGACGCGGAGAGTTAGCAGACATGAAACAAGTGGTGCCTCGAGGAAAGAAAATCAGGAAATTCCAAATTGTCTCAGCCCATGGACCTCAGGGTGAGCCGGCAAGCACACCTTTTGGAACAAGGCCCGCGGATCGAACGCAAATTACATGAATACATCATCTATATGGCATGAAAGAGTAATATGAACTGTGTCAAAACTCACGAAATGGGGTGCAATTTGTCTATCGGGCAGTCCAATCAAGGTGGTGGTAGTGAGCAAGCAAGCTTAGCTGGTTGTTTATGCCTATTTCATCGAACCCTGATTTAGTAATCCTCACTAAACATATGCAGTCGCCAGGGTCACACTCGCCCACATGCCAGGTAATCATCACCACCATAACGAAAGCTGTGGTCACGAAGGCCACGATCATGACTACGACAGCGGAGACGTTGATCTCAACGACAATCTCTTCCCTTATATCGACCGTCCCCATGTTGCGTTACATAAACGCGACGGGACGGGCCAGGATCCAGCGTCATTAAGCCGTGACACGAGCGTACGAACGAAGAAGTGGTACGCGACAAGAAAGCACCCCTTATAGTCATTCATTGAGTCGACCACAGTATTTAGAATGTGATGCAGACGATCAATTGTGAGATTCCATTCATTCCGTCCTACATCAGACAAACCCCTATAGACTGGTCCTGAATAATCCCTTCATGAAGAGTTTTTCGCGTTCCGTTCACTGGCAGATCTGTCAAGCTGCGGTCTCTCCTTCTGAAAGCCGGCCCTGGTGATCAGACTCCGCAAAAAATTGCCTTGGCATATAGATACTCAGTCTGCCTTGCCTCTCAAGGTGGGGCAGGCGTGTCAATCCCCTCCATTTGTTTCTGTGCAGTATTTCCCTTCTAGTAGGGTGCTCTGATGTCCCCCGAGTCACGAATACCTATGCGGCTCCCTGGAACTCACGGTGTTTCTTTTTTTGGGGGGGTTACGCCGCAGGAGCTGGTTACATCTTGGCGCGGCAACTACAAACGTGCGTACGCATGTGTGACTAGGCACGAATCATTGGGCGCTTGGCGACTGCGACTAATGACACTTTCGCAATAGCGCAGCGACTGGCGTATTTGTCGCTTGGTCAGATACCCCTGAATATGACAGGATGGTTTGAGAGATCGTTGCGGTTGGTATTTGCCGCTGATATACTTATATGGGCGATGCGGATTTCGTATACAAAAAGGAGTCGGGCGTGAAGCCATGGCCAATTAAAGACCACATCTCTCGCGTCACTGGCAGTGTCTGAAGGGCCACTGGCGTGCCAGTGGAAAGCCACATCATGCGCGAGCATCTATTACCGTGTGAGTGCCACCGCCATGTTCATGGATTGTGGCCCCGCCATGGGCTCGCCCGAACTGGTCATGGCGTGTGGCAGGCGGTGTCCGCCAGTGGCACTTCAAACACTGCGCGTCAGGGGCAGCGGCAATGCTCCCATAATTTACCGCTAAATTGAATCAGAACGTTCACAAAATTCGGCAGTTCCCTGAACGGAATTTGTTTTTCTATATGTAAGTACTACCCATCTTGCCCGATCCTTGGACTCGGAGGTGTTACCATCTTGTTGACATGATCACTTCACGCCACATTCTAGACAGTGCCCTCGATGCTGTGGGCAATACCCCCCTCGTCCGACTGGAAAAGATCGCTGCCGATGAAGGCCTTAAATGCAACCTCCCTATGTGCTTGCCACATCTCGCTCACCGTTCGGAAGCATAAATACCGTTCTTTCCTAGTGGGAAAACTTGAATTTCTGTCTGTGGGTGGCTCAGTCAAGGACAGAATCGCAAAGGACATGATGCTTGCTGCGGAGAAGGAGGGCAGACTCGTTCCCGGACAGAGCATCGTTATTGAACCAACCTCTGGCAACACAGGTCTGTCCCCTCACACATCCTGCATGTGGCCCTATCTGAGACGAGAGGGACAAACAGGTATCGGGCTTGCCATGGCATGTGCAGTCAAGGTGTGTACTACCAACCACCTCTTTGTTGAACGGTTGCTGAATACGGCAAGATAAGGGATATTCAGTCATAATAGGATGTGACGAGAGAAAGAAGCGCTTCTTCTCGCACTCGGAGCTGAAGTCATCCGCACACCTGATATCGAGCCTTGGGATTCGCCCAATAGCCATGTAGGTATAACTCCAATTGTATCTCTCGCACCTTCCACGTCTGAATTCTCCGACGATCGTAGGAGTGGCGCAGAGGCTCCAGCGTGAAATTCCGCATGCAGTCGTCCTTGATCAGTATTACAACGTATGTGTTGCACGATGGCTCGTTTGGCTCGACTGAGTTCTTACGGTCAACAGCCAAACAACCCATTGGCCCATGAATACACGACTGGGCCAGAGATCATCGATGCAGTCATTTCTACGCCATCCTTTTCATCGAGACCATCGTCCATGAAGGTCGATGCTTTCATCGCCGGTGTAGGTACTGGAGGCACCATCACTGGAATCTCCCGCGCGTTGAAGAAGACCCACAATTCTGACTGCGTTGTCGTTGGGGTTGATCCAGTCCGTGTCATTCATTACCGCATACATTGTGGTTACTGACGCGTGATTCATAGGTTGGCAGCATTCTCGCGTTTCCTGATACCCTCAATGATTACGGCGTTGGCAAACCCTATGACGTCGAGGGCATTGGCCACGAGTTTATCCCAGAAGTCCTATCGAGGGACCCAGGCGACATTGATACTTGGCAGAAGGTGACCGACGAGGATGCCTTTAAAGCCGTCCAACACCTCATGAGGAAGGAGGGACTCCTTGTTGGTGGCAGCAGTGGTAGTGCACTCAGTGGTGCCCTAGCCTGGTTGAAGTCAGAACATGGACGCAAGTTCGCAGAGACAGAGGGTATGAATGTCGTTGTACTGTTGCCTGATGGGTGAGTGCACTGGGCCGTCGGGAGGAAAGTTTTGACCAAAGTCCACTCAGTATTCGGAATTACATGAGCAAGGAGTGGTTCTTGAACTTTGCACTACGTTCAGAACCACCCTTGTGAGCCAGTGTGGTGTGTTCGGGGGGTTGGAGGCTTTAATTCATCGTTGTAGGCTGGAGCAGCTGAAGCGCGATGGACAATCACTTAAGAAGTAGTTCATATCAGGATGGATGACGCCCAAGAGGGCATTGTGTGAGTGGTAATGGCTTATGAATGAAACAATCATGACGACCGTGTCGATCGGTGATGGCTGATCCTCGGGCCGGGGTCATATGATGGGGACTACATATGGGGAACAACGTACAGGTGTTTACAGAGAACGACGGATGTAGGAGTGTCTACGTACACTGGACTACGCATATTGCAGGAACCTATGTTGTCCTTTTAAGCCGACAACTCGACTTCTTGTGTCACGCCTTTCGGTATGGTGGCGAATTGCATGCGAGACACCGAAATCGTGACGACATCCCCTTGATTGTGGAGTGCATCTCGTAAGTTGAAGAGAATGCGCGAGGCGACGACTCCGTGCAAAACGCCTTGGAAACTGTGCACCATCCGAATGTGAGCTTTCAAAAGAGGTTGTCAAACAACTAACTCTAACTCGGAAACTTACGTCGTAAGCAGACCATCCCAGCCACCCTGGAGTTGGGGAAACACGTCAGCATCTGTGAAAAACCACGAGGCATCCGACTGACTGGCAAGACAAAGAAAGTGATGTTGGCGATCGACGTCGCTGTTGCGTTCATTTCCATGATCAATGTAAGTAGTGGTTCACAAATTTGATTGGAAGGAGTCACGCACAGAAGATCGACAGAGTATACACCATATTGCCCTGAGTAACGGAAGCCGCGACACTGCCCATGGTCCGAAGACCATATTGACGCAACGTATACTCGTGCAGGAGGGTCAGGGCGAGCACGACTGACGGTGCGAGATGTGCGGTGACTACAAGCACGTCCCTGTATTCAGCACTTACCGAGCTCAAAGAAGGCAGCGCTCGAAAACATTGAAATCGTGACCCAACTGAGCCTAGTCGCAAAGTCAGTCGTAACAAACGAGGTTGTCTCCGCACAGATGGCTTCAAACTTGAGGGTGGTTGATGTGATAGAACAGACGAACATCACGATGCCGACAATCTAGAAGTCGAATAGATCAGTTGCACGTATTAGCGCCACACCAATCTCAAACCCTGGATAACCTACGCCGTAAATGACCACAAGAGCTTGGCAGATGATCCTTTTATGGCTCCACAATGCCATGGTTCGGATCAAGAGTAATCCTTGGGTACAGCCGTAAGTGCACATGCGTCTCGTTTTATCAAGCGTCTATCATACCCTCGGCGGCGAACATACCCAAAAATAAAATGACTAGTAGTTACGTCTCTTTGCTTTGTTTTTACGACTGAATCAGGTGTACTCACTTTCGGCAAATTGGTAGAGAGCGACACACTACCAAAGTAAGCGCTTGGGCGAATGATAGACGGAATGACCTACCGTTGCCTGCGGTCGTGTCGGTACTAACCCATCTAGAGGACACGTTAGAACCCCTGAAATCTGAGAAAAAGTAGAAGTAAACACACTATAGATCGCACACAGCGAGCCTATCAGCGGGAAGAATCGAGTAGGTATGTACAACACGCGCGTGATACCCCAGCTGCCCTTGCTGCTCATCAGGCGTACCTTCGATAGAGAGCATGTGAAGCAAAGGTCTACGAAGGACTCGCATCCCGCGTACCTCTTTCTCAAAGGTGAGGAGGTAATCAAACATCTGTGCTATTTATGAAAGCCTTGGGTGTAGTCAGCGAAAGGTGCACGTACCCATATCGACAGCGGGGCGACTTGCAAGGTATATAAAATGAGCCCGTGGTAAAGGACATGGTCGTCACACCATACCTCTGCAATACTGGACGAACGTGAGTACAAGTTCAACCCAGGGGCCTCTTCGGCTACGTCACACACTTTGATTGTTTGCTGTTTCCTGAACCACTGGAAGTCTGCAGGGCTTGGCATGATGAAGGGTTTTCCACGACAACCCCAGCTGAGGCGAATTATATACCATTAGCCAATTTAAAAAGCTGTGATGGCAATTCCAACCTGGAAGGGATGCTGCTGCAATGATCAGGTGTTCTCTTTAGATGATGGGCCGCGCCTTCAAGTTGGTCACCATCACGGATCGGTCTGATCATAGCAATCTCTTTACAGGCCCATCGCCACCTAGTCTGGTGACCAACCTCTTTTGGACAGGTGGGGGTTTAATAGGAGTGCGTTAGAGAGCCTATCGCAGTTCAATTTGGGCCCTCCAGGCAAGCCTGGACCCGGCGGTCCGAGAGAACACGCAACCGAAACACGTCCGAAACACGACCAGGAACGTCCTCAGCTATTGCACAACGTACCTCTCGTGCAACTTGCATGGCGAGAAAATCGTATTACGTTCTGAGACACTGATCACGCTATGATCAACCACAGTTCCATACCGGAAAACCCCGAGAGAACCATGACCGCCCCCACAGCCATTTTGTACCTTACACGGAAAGATTCACAACTCAACGTCCACTTATGGTGTGAAGACCTTGTCACTTCCACGAATTAATGTTCTCAAAAACCTGTCCCCTTCGCGTCCAGGAACAGCACATTGACATTTACAGTACGTCACAGTGTCACATGACACCAAGTCACAGGCACACACACGACCGCCGGCGTAGCTACTCGTCGCAAAGGTCACCACACGCGCATACATGCCCAATAATCATCGCCATCATCATGACGAAGGCTGTGGTCACGAAAGCCACGATCATGACCACGACAGCGGAGACGTTGGTCCCAACGACAATCTTTTCCCTTATATCGACCGTCCCCATGTTGTTGCGTTAAATGCGACAGGACCTGGATCCAGCGTCATCAAGCCGTGGCACGAACGTACGAACGAAGACGTGGTACGCGACAAGAAAGTACCTCTTATATTCACCCATTGAGTCGACCACAGTACTTGGAATCTGATGCAGACGATCAACTGTGAGATTCCGTCCTACGTCAAACAGACCCTAGATCGGTCCTAATAATTCGTTCATGAAGAATTATCCGCGTTCCGTTCACTGGCTCTGTCAAGCTGCGGTCTCTCCTTCTGAAAGCCGGTCCCGGTGATCAGACTCCGCAAAAAATCGCCTTGGTGTGTAGATCTCGGCGTATGGAGGTTCCTCATGTTCAAGTTCCATACACGCCACCTCGCCGATTTACGACTCAAGTTTGCAAACGAACCGAGCTTGGACTTTGACGATGTTTCGGACAAGAACCCAGCGCAGGAGTTTGAAGTCGCCGTTGGACGAGACGTGGGCGAATATGCTGTCAGGCATGTCTATTTTCGATGATCCGGGTGTGGGACTCGAACGCGTATTAACAGCCGTCACTGATAGGGCGACAAAGTTTACCAATGTGACCTCCGTGACCTTGTTCATCCCGTCAAACCAGGGAGCCGACTCGACACGACTGTACTATATCGGATTCCTCGGACATTGGACTCAAGTACGCAGAATCTCGTCGCAGAATTGTATACACTCTCATGGCACACCTAGCGGAAGAGTAATCCTGTCATAACTGTGTATGAGGCACAGGCCAATTTAGCAGACCACGACAAGATTCAAGGGACTGATGGCGCTTTCAGCACACCGCAAACATAACAGGACATCAGTTCTTAACGAGTACAATACCGGATAAGCAATGCAAATGTAAAGTAGTAAAGCTGTACAATGATAGCTAGCATGGCGGTCAATCGGAATCGGGCGAGGATATATTTAATGAGGGGTGGCATAAAGTCATGGCATCTAGCCCAGGTTCATTCCTTGTGAAGTGGATCCCTCCGCATTGCGCTGCATAAAGGATTGCAACATTTCGTAGTTCACAGTCCCACCCCCCGTGTTATATGATCCAGCGTTCATAGGCCCATTAACATTTGCCTTTGTAGAAAAAGCATCAGGGCGAGTTCCCAAGGGCGAGTCACAAAGTGCTTACATGTAAGCCCACGGGCGCATTTGCGACCGCGCTGTACGGGTTGGGGGGTATGGACACACCGAGCGAGTTCAAAGCCTGACCTGAGGCAGTATGAGATTGCTGGGTTTGTTGCAACTGCTGCCGTCGTAGCTGTTCCTGACGAACAACATGTGCGAGTAGTTGTTTTTGTTTCGCTGGTTCAAGACCTTGCATGCGAGCGATAAGCGCCGGAGGGAGCGGTATTCCACCGAATAACTGAGGCTTCGCTCCCTCAACTGAGGGATGAACGCCTAACGCGTTTCCGCTTCCAGGAAGATCAGGGAGGCCATCAGGAAACACGGCCCCTGCGAAACTATTATGCATTGGGAAAATGAAGATGTTGTAGGAGAATTTCCCCGATGGCAGCTGCCATCCTGCATAGGCATACTGTAGTTTAGGTGAGTAGATTGGTTATGTTATATTGACAAAAGATACCTACAATACGGTGGTCACTCATAAATTTGTAGAGTGCGTGAAACCTCTGCTCGTTCATGGGCCCGTCAGGAGCGCGAGGATTAGGTTTGAATTGCATCACACGGGTTCGAGCTTGGTGGCGCTTGATCCAAGATGAGAGCTCCGTATTGTCTTTCAGGGGTTCCTTGCAAAGGTTTAAAGTGAAGTTCTTGGGCCAGATGTCCGTGCGAATGTCCATGTGACTGCAAAAACTGCTGAGCTACACTCAGAAAACAACGCGAACGACCTACACGTCACTCTGCGTGGGTGGGGTGAACATTCCAACTACATGTATTTGCACTTCATTCGTTGCCTGGCCGCTGAGCTTAGGGAAGGTCCCTGAGAAGGTTCCATACCATGTAGAGCTGTTGATTGCCTGGATAAGCTGGTTACTTGTCGCATTGAGGTTAACACTTGTTTCCTGTGACGGCGCCCCTGACGTTTGCGAAGACGGGCCAAAACTTTGCGGCCGAATCCCTTTCTTCTCAATCGGTTTTTGCACCTGAGCGGCCATCTCTGGAGTCACAGTCGGGTGTGATTGTGCTTGACTGGGACCCGCTTGAGGATTACTGCCGCTGGGAGTGGATATCGTACCGCCACGGGACTGCCACAATTGCGCGACCACCTGCAAGTCATGAACCACGGGTTTCTGCTCCTCCATCGTGGAACCCATTAGCCGTTCACTCGACGTACTTGGTGCGTTCGGTGGGTGAGACTGGGTAGACGGAACTGCGTCTGCTAACCCATTCGGGAGAGCTGATCCAGCGGCTCCGGCTGGCGCGTTCAGGGATTCTTTTGCAGGGCGCATCTTGTGATAGTGTTGCCAAAGTAGCATTTTGATCTGTTCTTTCATATGAACCTTGTTAGCCCGCTCTTTTTGGAGTCCATCCAAGATCGCCGTCTGTCCGGTGCTTTGTGCATTGGCTATGTGCGCATCTATAGTCTCGGTATTTTTTTCTAACGCCTGAAGACGTTCCATCATCTGTCCAAACTTGAGCCCAGGTGGAGCTACCACCTGTTCGAGGATCTCCCTATTCGGGGCCGGTGGGGGTGGAACAGAAGGAGAGGCAGTTGCGGGTGTGGATGCAGGCACAGAGGTGGCGGCCTGAACGGGTTGAGCCGAAGACGCATTCTGACTGGAAACAGTCGTAGATGGTGGATGTGTGACTTGTGAAGCCACAAGCAGTTGGGAACGCTGGTTCTGTGGCATGCGCGCGGAAGGGAGAGCAGGAGATGCAGATGACGTTTTGGAGATGGGATCGGCGACGACTTTCTGTCGCTTCGGGTCCGGACTTTGGTCAGAAGGCAGAGGGTCAGTCTGGCGCTTGGTACCTTTGGTCCCGTGAGAAACTGCCACACAGGATTCCACGTGTGCTCACCCGGCTTTTGTGGCATAGGGAAGCCTGAAAGTAACAGGATATGTGGAGCATGCACATTGAACCATGGGGATTGAACTCCCGAACTTGCCGCCAGTTAGGAGATAGATAATAAGTATAGAGCCCAAGAAAAGAAGACGAGACGAACCGATGATTGAAGGTCCTGGAACTGTTGTACTTTCCTTAAGCTGATCAGGCTCAAATTGATTTTTCTCTGCCAAACGTTTGTGCTATTCCACGCGAGGGCGAGTCCACGGGATTTCACTCACCTTCCTGAGTTCTGCAGGGATAGAATCCCAATTCATGGAATCTAGGTGTGCCAGGGTGTTACACTGAGGTCTCTGAGCATTATCGGGTGGAGACGCTGCAATGTGTAGGAGATGAGAGATCAATGATCGGGTATCCTTCTGTGGTGATTGCGCTTGCAGAGGATTGACGGCGATATTAGCAGATGCCATTAAGATGTCGAATAACTTTTGCAGCATATGTAGCCAGAACGATTGGCAAAGGCAAACGGTGGCGTACCTCGATAGCTGCCACAAGTCCTTCCAATGCAGACAAACCTCTGCCGCTTCCAGAGCTCGTTTGGCCAATACCGAGTTTCGAGGGCTCATCGTGAAGTTCCTTTACGACCTGAGAGAGTGGCGCAAAGTATCTCTTGGAGAGAAGGGGAAGCGGCCGTGTGTCGGCAGCACCATACGTTACAAATGCTAGACGGAACTACAAAAAGACTGTCAGAAGCTGTCGAGATGATAACACGCCAAGTACCTGATGGGAAGGGTGTAACTCGTCCAAACGCTTGAGGAGTGGATAGACATACTCGATCAGAATGCGGGACCATTGAGAGGCGAGAAGGAGGGAGCCTTCGACGACACATGCCACGGCGACGAGGTCAGCACCAGGTTCCGGGGCCCCTGACATGTTGGTATGGTTTATAGATGACCGGAGGAGCTACTGCAAGTCCATCAAAAGGTTGGCTCGTAGATTAAATATGGCAGTGTCACTCGCCCCACTTGAAGGCTTGACACTTGGCAGTTGGGTAAGTCATGTGAGAACTAATCAAAAAAGCTGCAAATCTATCGTTTAGATACAAATCCACAACACTGGAGAGGTAAGATAGTGATGGTTGTGTAGGTGGGGTATGATTGGTAAAGAGCATGAAGTTGACGTCCGACCATCAACCGAGTGGTTGATGCAAGTGTCTGTACGAATATGTGCACACAAAACATTGTCCGGGCAGTACAACTATCGATTCATAAGACGATCAGCCAGACGCCTCCTACAAGGCCAGCAAATGCGGTTGCTGCGAAATAATACCACCCGGTTGCCACTGGCATTGACATGCGGCGGGCAGCGCTGGGTGGTGCTGTGTATGTTCCGATGATCGATTGCCACTGGGAGTAGCCCAGGACGGTACCAGTGGTTGTCGGCACGGGAAGAACAGTTTGTGGCCCGGTGGGATTGAATGTGCCCTGCGTTACCACCGTGTTACCGAGTGCGTCGGTCGTCGTGTACTCAAAAGGTGTTGGGCCGCCGGGTGTCAGCGGCACGGAGGCTGGTTGTCCAACTGGACCGACTTGTTTGGTCGTTGTCGTCGTCGCGGTGGTTTGCAACAGCGGGTTGGAAGCAGTGGTCGTGCGGGTGAGTGACGTGCTCGAGCCGCCAAGTGTTGCGCTGCAGTCCCATTAGCACAAAATAGGGCGGATCGCGTTTCAAGACTTACAGAACCTGGGTGATTGCGACCCCAGCGGCGTTTTGGGAGATGACTTCGACGACTGTAGCCCCAGCGCTGCGGAAGATCAGCAACGAACGGGTCGCCATGTTATGGCTTACTTGTTGAGGACAGTCTCTGTCTGCGCGTCTGCAAAGATGGACAACAGCAGCACCACAGCAAAAGAATGTAGACTCTTCATCGTCGGGGGTGGCGGGTCCTGCGCCAAGGATGGTCGGTTCACGGGGAGTATGAGAGTGTGTGATGCTCATTGTTCCTCGCGGTGTTCGGCACGCTCGGCAGATAACCCCTAACAGAATATAAAATAATTGCGTAATAAACCTCTTTTGCTTTTCTTACTATTTTGTTTGGGAGATGATTGATCGATTTCGTCGACCGTCACTCTTTCTCCTTCTTACACGGTCATTTTCGGTCTCGGCCACATCACAGGCAAAGGCAAAGAGAATGCCTCCCAAAAAGGCCCCCGCTCAAGAGAAAAAGGTTTTGCTCGGCCGCCCGAGCAACAACCTCAAGATCGGTATCGTCGGTGCGTTCACCTTACCCGTTCGCGCTTACTACGAATGCCACGCCGATCGTGATAGGTCTCCCCAACGTCGGAAAGTCATCCTTCTTCAATGCGCTCTCGAACACTGGTGCGTCCTCTCTAAGCTGCTCATGCATCCCACTCATCCCGCACAGACCTTGGCAAGGCCGCCAACTTCCCTTACGCGACAATAAATCCCGAGGAAGCGCGTATCCCAGTTCCCGATGCGCGATTCGAATGGCTGTGCGACCTCTACAAGCCAGCTTCTCGTGTTCCGGCTTTCCTCACTTGTATCGATATTGCCGGTTTGACCGCTGTGCGTACTACGACGTATTCCGCCCAATCACATCTGAATCAAGATTAGGGTGCATCCACAGGTGCAGGTCTAGGCAACGCCTTCTTGTCACACGTCCGAGCTGTGGACGGCATCTTCCAAGTCGTCCGTGCCTTTGACGATGCCGAAGTCATCCACGTCGAAGGCGACGTCGACCCTCTGCGAGACATGGAAATCATTCAAACAGAACTACGGCTAAAGGATATAGAATGGGTGGAGAAACACATAGACGGTCTGAAGAGAGGTGGTCGGGCTCTTGGGAACAACAGCTTGGCCGACAGGGCCAAAAAGGAGGAAATCGTATGTTTCGTCCCTTACCTGCTCAGTTTAATCCCATGCAGACTGATTTCAGGCTACAGTTGAAAAGGTGTTGAAAACCCTTACCATAGACAACAAGGACGTGCGCAAGGGGGACTGGACAAACAAAGAGGTGCGTATCGCGAATCGTGACACCTTTCCTTCTTTCTTCTTTGATGAAAAAGAGCACCGTGCTCGAATAACCCAGCTCATTGAGGAGGGAGTAACGCCCCATATTCCTGTGATATAATTTCCAATCTGAGAATTTCAATGCCTAGTTACTCATTTCCCGTCGTTCGAAGCACACTGACACTCCTTCCAGGTGATTATCTATTCCATACCCTTCTCCTGGATCAAATAGTGTTTCATGCTCGTTGGGGTGGAAGTGACGCCTCACATGTGCTCTGAAATCAATCTTTCCATCTGCCCCGCCAAACTCACCATTACTCAGAACTGACTGCAACCGGTAGATCGAAGTCGTCAATGGCCTCTCCCTCTTGACTGCCAAACCTGTTACTTATCTCGTCAATTTGAGTGAAACAGATTATACTCGAAAGAAGAATAAATGGTACGCTAGAGCTACAAGGTTGTAGGCACCTTACCGAATCTTCCTAGGTTGCCAAAGATCAAGGCGTGGATCGATACCAATAATCCTGGCGACCCTTTGATACCGTTTTCCGTTTCGTTGGAAGAACGTCTCTCTGCGCTTAGTGAGGAGGAGAAGGCAGCGGCCCAGAAGGAGGGAGCTCAGAGCGCCTTGGGCAAGATCACCCAAGCAGGTTACGCATCTCTTGATGTGCGTGGTCCCCGGACTCGCCCCGTGAACTATACTCACGTCTTCCGTATCCAGCTCATCCGGTACTTTACCTGCGGACCTGATGAGGTCAGGGCATGGACGATCCGACGGGGCACCAAGGCACCTCAAGCTGCTGGTGTCATTCAGTGCGTTTTTTTTACCCTAGGACTGCTTTCCATCATCGCTCAACCATTTTGCCAGCTCGGATTTCGAGAACAAATTTGTTTGTGGTGAGATCATGGCGTATGAAGACCTGAAAGAGCATGGCAGTGAAACCGCTGTCAAAGCTGCAGGGAAATTGCGACAGCAAGGCAAACCTTATGAGAGTGAGTTACTCTTTTCAAGAAGTTTGGTCCTGTTCATCCGACACCGATTTCAGTGGTTGATGGAGATATTGCTTACTGGAAGTCTGGGGCATAAGGAGTAATATACTTCGACGAGAAGAAACCGTGTATGCTATGGAAGCTCGGTATGCTATAAGCTCATTCGTGTAATTGGTGACCGTAAAACGGTCGTAGAAGTGTTGAACGACGGGACGTGTCTCCACATTGCTATACTGTCTTCAGTCACTCTCGGTAAACATTCCCTCACCACGCAGCAAGTGATGTCTTTCGGGTATTGAACAAGTGTGGACACCTACAACTATATAGATCGTCAGATAATTTTAAGTGAGATTCGATAAAGCCAAAACCCATAAGTGCATCTCAAGATATTCTACCAGGAATCACGCTCGCAGTCGATCGACGTCAGACTGTAATGCTGCGCCCACTTCAAACACTCCTGACAATATTAGTCTTGCTATCCCTTGACTTCGTCTTGTTCGCTCGAGACTTCCTCGGCGCCGTCCAAGTTACCATTGATTTCAGCTTCTGGATCGAATGGATCATAAATGATCGACTCTAGATGTGCAAGAGCGGCCTGCAGGGGTGTCTAGTACGGCGCGTAACGGTTGTCGCTGACGAAATCACTGCGCACCCGCCCGACTTCGCTCAGCTCCTCTTCCCCCTCTCCGGCGAGCGTCTCGAAATGCGTGTCAGAGACGAAATCACCGTCAAGTTCATCTTCGTCCGATAAATGTGGATCCGGATGCAAGGATGCACAGAGGGACATGGCTTCAAAGATGGATTCCACTACAAAGTGGAGATCGTGAGCAGGCCCGGCAAAGTGACGAGGATAGGACGCACGCGACTCGGGGTCTTGGGGCACGATCATCAGTTCTCGCATGTCTGTCACATCTTCGGACGTCTCGTCGGGTGGAGAGCTACTGTCTGTCTCGTCCAGTTGACAGTATATAGATGGCCTGGTACCCTCTGCGCGTGAAATTGCGTGAAGGGTGATCGCGGGGTACTTGACCTGCAATCCACGGCCAGTGGACGACATGAATACGAGCGCACTGGACGACTTGTGAACCAAGATGTGTAGACTGAAAAACGATCGGCATACCTCTCTATGATATATAGCACGCCGTTGGCACTGTCCTCCGGGGTGAATGCTTCGAGAGGAGGATCCAGAGTTACAGTGACATTGTCTTGCTTGTGACGAAGAACAGGGCGTATATCACTGAAAGAGGAGGGTGTCGATGCGACGACGGTCCTGTGCTCTTCTGGCGAAACGAAATCCGGGAGGGCGGTGATGATGAGCG
>JBBPRV010000265.1:0-24845 GCA_038093235.1 Boletus harrisonii
GGGCGAGGTCGCAGTGAGCCGGACGAACGAGGACGGGGTTGCCAGTGCAAGAGCTAGCGACGGGGGGTTCGACGCGTCGGACGCTGCGAGTACAAAGACCACCGCGACGACGCCCGCGAAAGACCCATCGCGTTCTGCGGGGCCACCCCACCC
The DNA here is from genome assembly GCA_038093235.1 of Boletus harrisonii. Lineage (NCBI taxonomy): Eukaryota > Fungi > Basidiomycota > Agaricomycetes > Boletales > Boletaceae > Boletus > Boletus harrisonii. Next base: position 154 of record JBBPRV010000265.1, read on the forward strand.
TTCCGCCCCGCCATCGGTACGCTCGCGCACGCCCGTCGAGGCACTAGACCTCCTCCTCTCCCTCGATGTCTCGCTCCAGCTCATCCACGCCACTCGAGATGCGATCAAGCGCCTCGAGACGTTCGCTGGGTATCCTGGGACGACTGGCGCGCGCGTGCGCGAGACGTTGGACGAGGCATTTTGCGAGATGTTGGGTGCGCTTGGTGCGAGGCATATTGCGCGGGGATTTGGAACGTGAGTCCGGGATCCACCTTGTGTGCCTCCCGTCCCATTATACTGACTTGATGCTTTTACTACTCGTGACGGGGCGACGCTGCCATAGAGCGACGGAGCGCATGTCGGCCTACAAACCTGCTGAGCACGAAGGAACGACGAGCGTCGCACCGCTCCTAGAGTTTTTTGAACTCGCGCACATTGGTGATACGATCCAGAGCATGGTACAAGTATTTTTTGATAAAGAAATAGTGCGTCGTCCCTCTATCGGTTGCTTCGCGTTACTCTGACCATTCCTCATCCCAAACCCAAATTCCGTTGCACTTAAATAGGCCCTACGCATTGACAAGACTGACTTTTTGAACGCGGTCGTGCGGGAGAAGAAGCGGTTCGAGAATACGCTCGACGATTGTGTCGCGTCTGGGTTGAACGCCGGGACACAGGTCCTGATGAACCAGGTTCATGCTCTGTCTGCGAGTGTGTACGATGGGACTAACTCGGTCGTGCTATCCAGGTCGATCACATCATCCAAACGATGACCCAACCCCGCGCATACTACCCACCCGAAGACGCCCCGCTCGATCTCCGTCCAACCGACGGCTGTCGCGAAGCGATACGGTGCCTCGAGACGCACTGTAAACTCCTCAAGGGCAGCACGAGCGGAGAGGTGCTTGAGGTGTTTTACCAGGAAGTCGGGATACGGTTGTTAGCGTGCGTCTCCGCGTACCGACCTTGTAATGCCCATGCTGACGTGGACTTGGGAAATCGTGCCCGACTGCAGGATATTGCAGAAACACATCAAGAGACAGATCATCTCGCTCAACGGTGGCTTTCAAGTGATCGCGGACCTGAATGCGTACCATGCGTTCATCGCGTCGCTCAAGGTGTGTCTTATGTGTCTGCGGTGCCCTCGTTCCCGGGCGTCTGAAACTTTTTATCGTACGTGCAAGGTACCTAACGTCACTGCGGACTTTGATCACCTCAAGATGCTGGGACACGTCTTTGTCGTCGAGGACGCGAAAGATCTCGCACAGATTGTGCGGGATGTGACGCGGTATGGAGGGGCGTATCGTCCCGAGGTGCGTGTTTCTTGTCCCCGTTCCCATTTCCCCATCCCCGTTCCCGTTCCGTGCTCCCGTTCCGTTTCAACCCCTTTTGACAATGATCCGCTGCTCACACGGACCCACACAGGATGTTTACGAGTTCATCCAGCGCCGATCTGATTGGAAGAAGATTGAAAAGACGGTGGACAAGACGATGTATAATCTGAGTTTCAAGGAGGACTGCGTCGTTTGTTGAGTAGTATCACATAGATCACACCCAGGGCAGAATTGAGCGTGTTCAGCCGGTTCATTGGATATTTGTTCAATAACATTCAAACAAATCTCGAAAACTATAGGGACGAGTCCAGTGAGGCTACTTCTTATAGAGAACATTAGTGTGATGTAGATGCCGGAAGGAAGCATAGTGCCTAGAGTGCTTGATTTCCCTTCGCAGCTCATCTACAAGAAGTGCAAAAGAATTACAATGGGATGAGGTAGGGATCATCTAAAACTTACCATTCCTGGACAGGGCATACAAAGCAGCAACAGGACCAAAGACTTGTGAATGTACTAAAGGACGAATGCCCTGGGTAGGGTGATCTGAAGGTGGGTTTACCCTTAATGTGATGGCTTGTAAGTAGCCTGGTGGAAGAAGCATTTCCACGATCTTGGTCACATGTGGCCGGATGACCTCCTTGCCCACACCTAGCTAGTTGTCAGCATTACAAACAAGACGGCAAACGAGACACCTACCCATCTGGGCCAGTGCAGAGAGGATCTTGACCCCTTTGCTCTGGGTCCTTCTACGTGCACTCTTCAAATAATCCAAACCCTGGTTCACAAATTCCCCCAGCTTCTCCTGGTCATCTCCCACTGAAAATGGCTTAGTAATACAAAGCGTACATGGTTACCGAACATACCAAGTGTGTCAAGACTGATCAAGACCGCCCGGACTTCATGATACTTTGCAACCTCGAGCTTCTTCACTAAATATCCGACTATATCGAGTTGCATAACCTCCCTCTTGAGATCAGCTGAGACAGGAACGTCAGCCCACATATCGAATCGACATGAATTATTTCCAGGATTACCGTCCATCATGAGTTCACGGAAGATCTCGAAGCCTTCAATCCGGCCGACTGCGTCATCAAACCAGCCTTTCTTCAGCATGGTGACTATATGTCGGGCAACTCGAACAAGATTGACACGTCTTTTCATGCCTAACTTGTACCTAAGTACGACCGATTCTAGTACAAAGGAACCTGACTTGCCGTGCTCGAAACACGTCTTCAATGCATATGTTGCCAGCAGCGAGGTCTTCTTTTCTCGCAACTGCCCAACAAAGATGTTCAAGGCTTTGGTGCGAATGCGCTCCTTTGTCTCCCCCTCTGGTTCAAAATTGGTCAGTGCTGTAGATAAACCTACTTGAGGACGAACCTCCGCATAATTTCAATAACGTCAAGATTGCCGCAGTACGTTCACGTGCATTCCGTGACCCAGCAGTTGACACAAGCTTGTCCAATATTCCATCACTAAGCTCGGGTCTGCCTCGCGAAGAAGACAAGTTGTCCTTATTGTTAGGCGGAGAGGTACTGCTTTGACCCATCTCGACATCGATGCGAGGGAGCGTGTTTCCGAGGTAGCGCAAGATGTTGGAAAAGCGTAGATCGAGGGTAACTTGTTGAGTGGCATCTATGAGACTCGAGCGCAGACTATTGGAATCGCTACTCACGCGGTTCACTGGGGTTCAGTGCAACCAAGGCTTCCACAGCCACTGAACCGACCTGGCCGTTTCCTTTTTTCGCCAGCTCGAGAATTTGGGGCTCCAACTCACGGCAAGCATCTGTTAAATATCCAATCCATTAGAACAAAAAAGGTGAATTGGAAGTTTCTCGCCTCGTCGATGTGGAGTGAGGGAGATTATCATCCGAAGTGAGGCCACCAACTGGCTCGGTGCTACAACAATGATAATCAACAAAGTCCATGACCAATAACATATGATTACCTTTCACTTTCAATACCGATGAGAGTCTACTTGGAGATGAAGTGGTTGCGTGTGAAGGCTCCGCAGTTCCATTTTCGCGCAGCCCGGGACATAATTGATGGATCACCTCGTCTCGTAGATTGTCTGTACAGTATCTGAACAACAAACCATCACAGACAACTATGAATCGAACGCACCGTTGTCTACGAGGTTGCAAAGGCTGTCCATGACTAGTGGAAAAAGGCTTGTATTCCGGCTATTAGGGGTCCATTCCAGTGCGCACATCAGCGCTCGAATTACACTAGAAACGAGATCGTTATTTGATGGGAGTGTTTGATATCGTGTCAAGAATCGTAGCAGGCATAGAGCTCTAGGGCAGTCCGGATACTCGGGTGGAGACAGAACGGCTTCAAGGTATTGCCCAGCATCTCGCGCCATGTCTTCATGAATAGAGAAGCTTGCTGCAAGGATAAACAATATCAGATCTCTCCAGTGGAGGGTCATGAAGGACAGCCTACAAGCTATGAAATAAACGATGACTGAGGCAAGCTTGGGGAAATCCGAGAGGTTATGGATCAAACACTCAAACGAGCGTGGCCAATCAAGCATCCTTTGTGCCCATGTGTTGTCTCTCCGATCTGGTTCGCCTCAGTACTAATGTCATCGACGGGGTGGCAGCGAGGTAGAGCTCACAGGACTCAAGCAGGAATAACACCCTTTCAAGAGAATCTAGCATCTTGTGCTGGTCAAGCAATGACATCATCAATGCCGACGTCCCCCGTTCGGCAGGGAGTTCAGTCGCCCACAGTCCGTCGTCCGCTGTGCATTGAAAGGCTCTCCGCGATACAATTGGGATATCGATGCCATTTCCGAGAGTCGCGAGGGCCGTATATTCATCCCCGGACAGAATAGAAGCATGGATTATTTGATTGGGAATGACTCGGCGGGGCTGGAACCAGTGCCACCTGCAAACGATCATCAATCAAGCCCAAAACCCAATCTACTGGGACAGTATTACCGCCACTTGTGTTCCCCCGTGCCACTGAATGATACTTGGTGGCGTGTGGGAACGACTTCGAAAGGCCACCATGCACCCATCGAATCCACTCTGCCATGACTTACATCATCTGGAACCCAGACAATGTCTTCTGGATTCAAAACGAGACCCTTGGCAGAGGCTTCCCGTCGCATCCATAAAAGTGGAACGTGACCAGCATGGTAAAGGTACTCGTTTTCATGTTGACTATATAATATGCGATCTGGCCTTGTGAGCCCGCCTCTGTGCACGAAATGGATCAGGGTCTTGATCAGTGTAGATCAACAGAGTACGCACACATCACTATGGCTTCCTGCAAACCAGACTTCTTTAGCATGATCGTTGACGGCATCGTTCCCTATCTCGTTGCGATGAGCATTCATCTCCACAAAGTACTCGGGCATGAACTTGACGCGACGTTCGTCAAGAGCAAGTGCATGTCGGAAATAGCATGCATTTGTCATTGATGCAGAAGCAGAAACGAAGGCATCTCTTTTGAAGAGACCCACAGAAGACACTGTATCCCTGGTCGAACACTCGGTTTAGGTTACTACGGAGGACAAGCGTATTTGGCGTACCAAACTCCCACGAAATGAATCCTCACATCTGGCCAGCAGAACGTCTTCTTGAAATCAGTTGCCATTTCTCTTGCCTTTGGTTTATCGGTATGAATACATCGATAACGGTCGTAGGCCCTGTATACTCGTGAAACGGGTTGTTCGTGCAAAACAACGGCGAAGTTACTGACATTTCGATATGTTCCTTCCTCTTTACTAGGCCAACCTGTCGCAATGCAAAGCCATCGGCACCACCAATATGACAAATGAACCCAAATTCTCACCTCGTGGATCAAACCAGCAAGTAGCCGCACTTGATACGCGCCCCGAGAGAAACCTGCAGACACTGCTTCATGATCCTCCGAGGCTAGCGGTAAAGTTGGACGCACCAAACAGGTATATCTGAGCCCCCTCTTCGTATTTCTCTACTAACCAACCGTAGGCGTCCTTCACGTTGTTCTCCACATTCCTGTAACAACCAATTCGATAACGATTGAAATATATATTTATGGGAGACCAACCAAGCGAATGCCATCTCAATCAAACGATTGATCTTGTTCCCCATGTGATCTGGCACACTGTCGGACTGTGTACCGATCCCACTCCAATAATTTTTAGATTGCTTGAGCGTAGAGCCTTCGCTCTCAGTATTAACCTGGCGGAATAGCTTCACGACATTTGTGTTCTGTGCGCACGCTAGTCAGCCGCCAAGTGTTTAGCGCAAAGAAAATACCTTTGGACCAAACTGATTAGACGTCCCATCGATAAAGACCGCCAGGTTACACGGATTTTCCGAGGTGCTCTTGCAAGTGTCGCATCTGAAATTTGGACGGCCCGCTGCTGACATCTGTCTTGCGCCAAGTCTATAGACGGGTGTGAATCGATTCCGTCTGGCGGAAGAATCGTCTTTTTTAGAGTATGTACTTACATATTCACAGCATTGATATGCCCTTCCAGAGCAATAAGCAGCAAGGCACGAGATGCGTGAATAATTACTTTCCCCTCTTACGAATCAGCGCGGATACCGTGAGTGCATGATGGAAGTCTCAGGCTGGCAGCCTGAGTCGCAGCTTGGCAGGAACTATACAATCAGAGTTGCTGGCGAATGGACGTAACGGTTGTTGAAGGTTGAACTTGGGTTGAACTGTGGAGAGCGCATGCGACTCGGATGGACCCAGAACGACCCCAGGCTGAGTCGCCCGCAGAGTGCGGCACGGTAGTGGGGGAAGGTTTTCTCAGCCAGAATCGTTCCGCTCTCTGCAAAGTGACTCGTGGGAATAACTCGTCCGTGAGAATACATTAGTCACATAAATACCTCGGCGATCTGGACGATACGTGGCGTTGATGGCGTCGATAACACTGATCAAGTCAATGGTTTACAAGGAGTATTTTTCGGATTGGATGCAGCCATGGTAAGTTGTGTTGGTACTGTTTCGTGCCGTCGTTCGTCTGTGTTTAGGCCTCGAGGACCGACGTGTGCGTTCTCGAGGTCGCATTATATACCCCTCTCGTCATCGTACTCGGAGATCTATCACATTCGTGCGTATTTCCCCAGGCCTTCGACGTCGACGATGGACATCGTGAACATGACGGTGCGAAGAACAGCCGATTAGGAAGCAGTCAAGGAGTAGAGGGACGCACAACTGTGACAGATCGCGAGGGCTGGGAAACAATGGAAGCAAACTCTCGGACGTACCGCTGATATGGAAGGTCCCTTTGCGGACGTCTTCCTTTGAAATGGACTGACCTGACGAACAGTAATGATGTGAGTTAATTTCTTTTGTCGTTGTGTCTCCGCTTGTGCTGCTCATCCTGACAAAAGAGAGTGTAAGGCGGATGAGCAGTTACTTGGTCAGTCGCCGACCAAAAAGAGCTCAGTGATCGATGTCGACTACATGGACACAGGAAGTGACTAGACGGGACGAGTGTTGGACCCCATATTTCCTGGTAAATTCATAAAAGAAAATTCTTATCTCTTGTCTGTATATACTGCCTATTGTGGGTTGTCGTGTTATCGTGTTATCGTGTTGATCAGTTCCGTTGAGCAATGGATATATTTTCACATCAAAATAAAATTTCCCCGGAGTTGGGGACCTGGCGCATGCGCGCCGCTACGATCTACTAGGAAGTATTGCAAGCAGCTGAGTCGTTGACAGACAGGTACAACTTGGTTACATAAAGTTTGTGTAAATTGTTACTTGAAGTTGCCAACTACATATGTTGCTTGCCAAAGTTTGTGGTTTGCCGCACGCTGTCTCAATTTCAAAGACCTCACCAATGAAGCTGAAGCAACATATACTTATTGCCCTGCATAGCACCCGCCCCCAAATTCCAGGTTCAAGCCTGCGACTCGGTAACGTCCTTTACGATTCCCGAGTCGATCTCGTTTCTGCTCGTTCATAACATGGCGAACTTGAATCATACATCGCTTATGTTGGATCCTAGCATGTTCACAGCCGTGGACCAAGGGTTTTCATACGATGGCATCGTCTCGGCCCCAGGAACAGGCCTCGAAGATCGGTCCCGCCTCACTGTTTTACTCGATGACGGTGTGGTTCGTCCTCTACTTGTATAACTTGCCGTGTGTGAACTCACTAGGCTTTGCAACCTAGGATCTAGTTCGGATGGCAAGAATGGCCATCTTGTCGGGGGCAATCAGGTGAATGATCGTTCGCCAAAAGTTCTTAGCATGTCGTTGGGTTGATATGGCCGATACCCAGGGTTCGTACCCGGCTCACTCCCACTCTTCCAGAGACGGTGGTGCAAGTACCCACACGACTTGCGGAAGAGACTGCTCAGGACCACGATACTCGCCGTGGTGTTCAGCCCAACATAATGCCTTTGGGGACGCACGACCAGAATCTTCCCACTCGTCAGGATACAGGGGCGCAACAGGCACAAGATCTTGCTGAAGATGACCAAGACGGAATGGGTATCCAATCCTACGAGGCACCGTTGCATACGAGGAGCCATAATCTTCCTCCTCGTCAGGAGACAGTGACACAACGTGCCCAACTTGCGATAGCTCTTATTGGAGACAACGAAGAACAGCCGAGTGTTCAGTCCAACAGAGCGCCTTTGCTTACGGAGGGCCGGAGCCTTCCTGTTTGTCCGGAGACTGTGACAAATCAGTCCCAAATTGTGATAAGACCCGCTGAGGGCGACGAAGAGGAGCTGGGTATCCAGTCCGGTGTAGCGTCGCCGTATAGGGAGCATCATGACCTTTCCGCTCGCACTAGGATTTCCAGGGTGACCGTTTGTTGTAATTTCACAGCTTTCAAGGATTTTACTCATCCACATGGTCAGGAAAGTGCAAGTGAGAAAGATCTTGACGTCCACCTACATCTCAACTGCAGTCGCGCACGCTCGTTCGTTCTCGTGGCAACGTGCACAGTAGCAGTGGTGGTCAATGTTCGTCTCCTTGCACTTGCCTCTTCAGGGCGACTTTCTGTACTGACTACTTAGCAGGCTTCAAATATAACTTCAGTGTCCATCGCCCTCCCGGGAATCGGGAGGGCCATTGACATTCGGCAAGATCAACTCCAGTGGTTGCTATCTGCTTACTTCTTGAGTGCTGTTAGTCCAACTCCACACAACCTCTCGCTCATGCTGATGCAAAGCTTAGGGCTGCCTGCCTTTGTTCTTCGAGCGTCTTGCGGACCTTTATGGCCGCAAGAGAATTTTTTTACTTGGAATGATCTGGCAAGCGGGCTTTGCACTTGGCTGTGGGTTCTCGAGCAGTACGTTCGAAGCATTTCGTATGCTGCCCGCTTTCACGCACCATCCTTATAGATGGTATAACACTCGATGTGTTCCGGGGTCTTCAGGGAATGGGCGTGGCGGCAGCAATCCCCTCCGCTGTGAGTCGCATAGCCATTCCGATTCCGGTAAATGGGAACTCACCTGGAATATACTCAGTTTGGTATATTGGCTCATTCGTTCCCTCCCTCATGTGCAAGATCCGTCGCCTTTGCAATCTTTGCTGCCGGAGCACCTGTTGGAGCTACGTTGGGCACGATCATCGGCGGTGTGCTCACGGAGCTTACCACGTATGTGTATTTCTTTCATGTAACATCATCGAATGTGTGTGTCTGTGGTGTGACATTGTCTCTGCAGGGAAGGTTGGCGTTCGCCCTTTTTCTTCTCTGCGGCCTTATCAGCCCCGTGTATCATAGGTGGCATGATATCATTTGATAGGGACAAGATTTTGTCAAAAGCCAATCAAAGAGTTGATTGGATTGGCGTCATGTTAGTCACGTGTGGATTGGTGCTAATCGTGTTTGCCCTCGGTCAAGGCCCAATTGCAGGCTGGAAAACTCCCTGTATTGTCTCAGCTTCTATCCATGATCGTCGATTGACATCTTGATCCGCGCTAGATATCATTGTCTGCTGTGTCGTTGGAGTAATCCTTGTGGGCGTTTTCCTGTTTTGGGAACGCCACCTGGAGAGAGCTCTGAATAATCCTGAGGAACGCAAGTCGATCTGGACACCTCCGCCTCTGATGAGGTTCTCCCCATGGACTCGGGCTAGCTGTCGAATGGCAGCGATTCTTGTCATCGTATTCCTAAGCCGGTGTTGCTTTATGTGCTGGGCACTTTGGGTTCAGGTATGACCTGCTTCACTCGTTCATGCTGGTGTGCCATTGACGTCCAACCATGCACGTCGTCAGTTGTACTACCAATACTACCTCCAGCTCAGTCCTATGCGCACCATGGTCCGATTTATACCAATGTTCGTTGCAGACTTGTTGTGCTTCGTTTTCACCCCGATGTTGGCCGCAAAGGTTCCTCTCGTGGTACTTGTCAGTAAGTGGCTACTCCGTCTACTCGCTGTGTTCACTATTAACTTGGGCTTCGAGCGTCTGGCGCCTTGAGCACGGGAGCTGCTTGCATGTTGTTCGCACTCATCGACCCCTCAGTCACATATTGGGCCTTTAGCTTCTCGTCCACCTTACTCGTAGTGATCGGGGCTGACCTTGTTCACTCGGCTAGTGCCTTGTTCATTGCCCAGACCACTAAACAAGGGGAGCCAAGTCTACTCCCGACCATGAGCCTGGTACGTAGGACCGAGAGCTTTCCTCTCACGTATATTTCTGACATGAGTACTTATGCGCACAAAACAGATCGGGGCTGCATTCGGTTTGGTTGTCTCCACGATTTCGTTCAACAGTGTGGTCAACCAGCAGTCCGCCGAGCTCGGCATTGTGGTGAACGCTGCGGAGTCAAACTTACCGACGTCGGTCGAGCTGCAGGGCTACAGAGCTGCACAGTGGACAGGCACTGGTTTCTCGTTCCTTGGTATGTTACTGTACACGCTTGTCCGTGGTTGATCCTTTCGATCATGTGCTGATCTCGTATGTGTGTCGTCGTAGCTGCCTTGTTAGCTGTCATTTTCCTTCGAGGAACCGGCACTGTAGCCTACGCAACATATCCCACGGGCCTGATTAGCCGCCTTACACGGTGGTGGAAAGATACCAGGAGATAGACATTCCGTGTGAGGCGGCTAGGAGCACGTCCGTGACCAATCGGGGTCTGTCTTCTGTGCGTGGGGTTGAGGTGTGGCTACATAATTGAATTAGTACTAAAGGTATACCCCGTAATGCACTTTTCCGGCTGCGGGAACCCATTCCCACATGATTGTGTTCAGGAACTGCAGCACAGCAACTGCCCCACCCTCCCGACTAAGTTGTATACACTGCTCGCTGCTCCGAGGTACGGTTTCCCACTCCATCCCCATCCCCATTCCCGTTCTGTCCAGCACGCTGCCCACGGAGCGATGCAGGATATCTACCATCCAGCCCGGTCTGACTGGAAGAAGATTGAAAAGACAGTGGATAAGACAATGTAGAATCTGAAGAAGTTCCAAATCCAAGCCTGAGGACTCAGAAGGACACGGTACAAGAAATAATTTTTTCATCGAAAAAAATATTGATAGAAATAATCAAAAAAGGCATAATTTATATCATAAAGACCCTAGCAGAAAAATTGGAATATAATTGTATTAGAAACGACATACCTGGCCAGGGCCTCAGCCGAAAAAGGTTGTATTTCTAGTATAGCAGAGTGACATCCATGCTGTATGACACCGGGTGTAAGAGTGGCACGCCCGTCAGGAACGAGCACTGACATTGACACGTAATAATTGAAGCCTTCCATCCATCCTCTGCGAACAGCTTGCAACATTTGGAATAACTACATAGTGACAGTCTCAGGCTTGAACGTAGCCGATGATCGGCCGACCTGACACCACAACAGGGGGACCGCGATACACTGCCTCATATGTACACATTTGCTGTATCCTAAGTATCCTCGGTCTGCAAGTTGAACCTGTTGGATCCTCACCCACCCTTGGTAGGCTGCAAGCCAGCTCACAATCGCTTCCGCGCCTCCTCCAGGTAAATCCCGGCCCATTCCTTGGCGTAGGTTAGTGGCGTGGTCGGCATTGTTATGGGCACCGGCGCAAGGACAAGTACGCCCCCTGATGAAGGAAATCAAAACATGAACTGTAGAGATGATCGGGATTGACTGTGCTCGTATTTTCCGTAGAGATGATATCCAAAGAAGCTAGGTGCGGGATTGACTGCAGAAGCATGTATACGATCTTCCGTTCAGCCACTGGGGATTGCGAACTTGGTGAAGTGATGGAGATAACAAAATTGTTCCATCGATCAAACCGAGAAAAAGCTACTGACTGAGATTCAGTCTTAAAACATGGATAGCCCTGATAACAGCGGCGCAACCCACTTCTGGCAAGAACCCATATTTCAGTTTCATCGGGACTCCTACCAGCTCGGAAGGCATGAAAGAGTTAACGAACAACCAGCACATGCGTTTTATTGAAGATTAAAGGCCGAAGAGACAACAAACGGGAAAAGTACTCACACAGCCGTTGTCTTCCGAAAGGTGTCGAAACTGTGCCCACATATCCCACATCACGTCTCCCCCGATTTTATGGTAAGGCATTGTAATGCCTTGGTAATGGTGCGGAAAAGATATCATAGCTAGGCGTCCGCGCAGGAGATGCGAAGCGGTTCATACATGACGGAACGGCGGGATGTTCGACGAAGCACACAAGTTCTCGCTATAAGAGGGCACCACCTTGTTCGCCAAGCTTGCTCGGGCCATGTGACTCGGTTCGTCCGACCACAGGCCGTACAAACACGTCACCACGGACCAATTGTTCAAGAACGTCGATCCTCCCATCGCGCCAACGCCGGTCTCCTATAACTGCCTACAAAATTCGACATTCCTCAGCCAAACGATGGTCCCGCTACTTTGCACGTTCCCAGAAACGAGACACCTACCGCACGCGATAGGGTGCGATGCCCCATGCCGATGCCACACGCGCACGCTCTTAACCTCACCCCGCATGCAGCTTCGCGTCGTCGTCGATCCCATATGCAACACCGTCCCAGGAACGGAAGAGGTTGAACGGACGTTCGATGGGGGTTCATCACTAGCATCCAACACTTGCGCAGTGCACGGAGACAAGCAAAACTGGGGAACTGGGGAAGTGTACTCGATAGGGAATGACGTGGGCACTTGTGGTTGGTAGGTGACGGAGGCGGGAGAGACATTGTCCTTATATGACGTGCCCACGCTGCTGCTGTCGGAACGGTGAAAGTTGTACAGCGAAACCCCCCGCAAAGGACACGAGAAGGTGCTCCAATGTTTCTCTTGTCCTGCTTGCACGACCGCACATTGTCAAACGATGGTCGTCATCGATGTTGCCTGCGCCAGAATATATTGTGAGCCAGAGAGAAAGCCGACGCGCTCGTTAGCCTCATGGCCGCTACGCCCTTCGAGACCAGGCCTGGCGTCGCATTCCTTGTAATGGCCCGAGCTCATACAATTGAGGATTGCACGCTGTTGAGCTCGGATTCGTGGACGCGCTCTTGGACCTCCGACCATGCCATCCTTGCATCCCTCACCTCCTGCTTGACGTCGCGCCCCGCCCCGCGTCTTTCTCTCTTCGTCGGTCTTGCTTGATTGACATGTAGAGAGGAAACCCATCTCCATTTTACTGCCATCGAGGAGGACAGCGGGGCGAGGGCTTTCGTGCTTGTTGCTTGCGCTGTACGTGACACTTCGAGCTTGACTGTATTCATGAAGTGATATGTGTTGGGAGGCAAACAAGCCATTTGATGCAACACAATGCACCTTGTTTGAGGTTGGGGAATGCTCAGCGTTATGTGACGCATGACCACGTACCATTTCGTTGCAGAAAGGCACTCTGGAGAGGAAGAGACAGACGCATGTACTTAGAGTTGGTAGACGGAACCCACTTGCTCTCACTTTCCCGCCTAAAACTTAGCATATGTACTGTGAGAGAAGAAGGGGAAAGGAATGATAATGATACAGGACATGGTCTATCTGCTTATGTGTCGAGAGAAACTGCGACATCATCAACATACGAGCGAGAGCAGGCATAGCTTACAGCTCAGTGAGCGTGGGGGTGGACACCGTGGAACTGAGCGGGTTCGCCCCTTCGGTTGCCCTATTGATGGCGTCTGTTGCTTCCGCACGAGGCTCAGCAGCCAACGCAAACTCGATCGTGAGCCCCGAAAGACCAGACTTATCGGAGGTGACGTTGCGAAAAGTGTGTTCAAGCACTTTCATGGCGGAGATCGCATCAATAAACACCACACTCGGAATGCCTTCTTACCGCCATCCTGCAATTTCCCCAATACCCCACCGATTGTATCAGAGAGACTTTCAACCAGCGTGTCCTTTCCCATGAGGTGCTTCTGGTAAACATTCATGAGGAAGGTGGAACGATCGTCCCCGTCACTGATAATATTGAGTTTTCTCGCGTCAAGATATGGACGTGTACCCACAAGGAGAAATTTGTATCCCAGGTGGTGAGATTCTTTTCCCCCTTTGCGCTGTTTGTTGACCGCGAGGTGTCGCCTACGGACAATTGGACGTAGAATTGCCTGGCGACGGGGAGTTTGCGCCGCGCTTGAGTGCGAAGTTTGATGTCTGAACGAAACTTAACTCGCATGTGGTAGGCGATCCAGCGTTTCAACCTTACCTTTGATAGTGATCGTTTTCGCGCTAGAATCACATGGTGAGCATTAGGAATCTCTTCCACAAATCATGTACTTGCGCCGCTGTCCCCGGAAGAGTGTGAGTGAGCCTGGTATGACCCTGTGGTGCCTTGCGAAAGACCCTGGGTATTGGTTATATCAACCCCACGATATGTTAAGGACTTGTAACGAGCAATCATTTACCTGCTTGCCCGTGACACGATGGCCGTTTTTGCTATCCGAGCTAGATCCTAGGTTGTGAAGCCTGCTGAGCTCACACATGGCAGGCAAGACAAGTAGAGGACAAACCTCGCAGTCTTGGAAAAAAACAGTGAGGGGGGGCTGATCATGAAGGCCTCTTCGTGGAGCTGAGATGATGCCATCATACGAAAACCCTTCGTCGACAGCTCTGAACATGCTATCCAACATAAGTGATGTATTGTTTCCAGGCATGTTGTGAATGAGCAGCGGCGAGACTGAGGGAATTGTAAAGGACGTCGTCAGCTTCGAGTGGCAAGCCTTTTGAGCCTTGCCAGAAGTCAGGGGCCTGTCAGCTGCGTTGTGGCGCAGCGACTTGGAGACACAAGTCAAGTCTTGGGTGTCCCTCGACGTCAGCCGCTCACCTGCTCAGTCGTCCGTCCCACCCGGGTTGCGCTCGGATCCCCCTTCTGCCACTCTCATTACACGGACTCCGTTGCTACACCTCCTGGCACGGCTTCTGTTCCCTTCCACCAATCCCGTACTATCGTCATAGGATCCCCGTCTCGCGTCTCTCGAGGCTTCCTTGGATAGATTTGATACCAACATGCTGACAGCGTTTGACCACGCTCGGGATATAAAAGACGATGAAACGCACATGAAAGAGGCGTTGATCTGTACGAACGGCATTGGACAGCGGATCAACAGATTCGGAGAGGCGGGAGGAGACGGGGAGGTGGGTAGGCTTTGGGCGGAAATGAGAGGTCTTTTACGGGCAGGGAAAGGGGATTTGACCGTCAACTTTACGTGCGTTGGCGTAACAGAAAAAAACTCTTGAGTCGTATTCTGCAAGAACACGTATGTCGACCGTTCAACCCACACAAGTACCTCACGTACAATATACACACCACTCAGGTGGTCTCTGGGTACCACCCCTCCAGTATCTCCCACCAAAACATCTACATTCCAAGTCGACCTCTCCAATAGTCTCTTTTTACGCTTCAATGAACATCGTGAGCGGGCAGGGCCCAGAGGGTGAGGGCGAGCACCTGCAGATCCCCGTCAGCAGGACGGCTCTACGTCGGAAGAAGGCGGGACACAAGAGGACTAGATGTAGATGCGATCGTGGCAGCACCTATGGCTACGACCCAGGAAATGTGCAAAAAGACAGGAAATGGGGTGAAAAACGTACGTTGGAACTGATGTTGGTCGCAAACTGCGCGAGATTGGCGACTCTGAACGACTGGTTCGTGGGTACGTGGTCGGCTGGAAGTGGCCCCGACGCAGCAAGCGTCAAGTTCAGCACCGTCAGGACTGTTCATCACGCATCACATTCTGAATGAGTTGCGTGTGAGGGTGTCATGAGCGAGAGGAAGTGGAGAGGCCAAGTGGGGTCATCAGTGTTCAATTGCGTTCGTACTCGGGTCGTGCGTTTAGATTGGTGTGTGGGTGAGTCGGGAGATTACTAGTAGCTCTTGGACATAACCCGTGCTTTGCACGCGGGCCCCGGCCATGTCGAATGGCAGCTGGCACCGGTTGGGGTTCATCCTGGGTGTCCAACACTGGCGCAGCGCACAGAGACAAGCGGAACTGGGAAAGGAACAACGTGGGAACTTTGCTGATGCGAGGCAGGAGACTGAGGAGAGCCCGCACAGACATCGACCTTGTACAGTGCCCGAACGGTGAAAGGAAACACACGGCGATACCCCGAGCAGGTGATTCCACGCATATCTTGTGCTTGCACGACTGCCCATTGTCAAACAATGGCCGTCATCGACATGGAAATGGCAGAAGGTGTTGGGCTAACGCGCTCGCTTGCCTCATGGCCGTTGCGCCCTTCGAGACCGGCCCGCCTGGGTTCGCATTCCTTGTAACGGCCTGCGCTCATACAATTGAAAAAGACTGTACGATGTTGAGCTCGGGCTCGTAGACGCACTCTTGGACCCGTCACGCTCAACGCTCTTCCCTCAAGGCCACACCTCGTGCTTGGCATCCGCCTCGATTCCATTGCCATGGATGGGTTCATGTCCTGCGTGCTCACTGCCATCGAGGAGGATGGGTGAGGGCCTTCCGGCGTGTTGCTTGCGTCACTTGGCATGAAAGCTATCCGAATACACTTCCTCCTTGCTCGCGCAAGCATGTATCATCAACTTACCCCCCGTCCGTCAGCATGTGCTGTATGCTTTAGAGAGGTGTTCCAAGTCAAGTCGTGGACAGCACCCTCACAGTCTCGGAAAGCGCGAACAGGACCCTCGATACGTCTCAAAATCGAAATCAACGAATTGGTACAAGTTCGGACGATTAAATCGATCTCGTCAGGTACACTACACTTTTTTCGCTGGAGACTATGCAGATCGTCGAGCAGCGGGGTTGCACACTTGTTGATTCTTTTTTCTGGCCCTGAATATCGACATGTTCGGTTTGGAGACCACGTCCAACTTTGTCCCCCACTATTCCCTTCGCTCGAGTGAGGCAATGGCATGAAGTAAAGTCGATGGATTCCCCCTCCACCAGAGAGAGATATTATCGATGCACCCAAACATGCACCAGAAAGGTTCGTCTCTGTTCTTCCTTTGGTACATATTCCCCGTTCTTTCCTGCGTCTCGTGGCCGGATGATTCGGGTATCATACGACGCGTCTTCCCTCCCTTTAAGACGAGTCATAGTATGCAAGGTAGTGCCCACCATAGACTCGGACAGCGATTGTCGTGCACATCCTCTTTCCCTTGTAACACTGAGTTCCTTCATCTCTCCTTCGCGACACTCGTCTTGACGCTGACCGCCTTCAGGACGTCGGTCAACTTGAAGCGTGACGCCGTTCAAGCCAAACAGGATATCCAACACGTGGATATCCAAACGAGCGAGCTCGACATGTTCACCACCTGCGGCACACCCACCTGACTAGAACAAAGCTATCCACGCGGCGGCCTCCCAATCTCGCGAAGCGCCCCCCAGAACGTGCGACAGGCCCGACGGGCGGGTCTCTCGCTGACGCTGTCACGCCGCATCGCTTCGTGCTTGCCTCTCTTTCTCCAAGCCCCGCGTTTTGCTTCTCTGGAGACTATCGCCATCATCATCCGTGTTTTGTCACCCACGGTTTTTTCATCTCCATGCGTATACACGTGTTGCTTGGCTTTTTTTCCCCCTCTTGACGCTGATGTCTATGAAGAACCGTGAGGTTTGCTTCGGAGATCGATGCCATCAACGACGCGTTCAGGGGAGCGACGATGGCATATTCATCCTCGGTTGGATGTAAGCTGCGCACTGCGCCCTCCGCCCTCCCGCGCCAGGCAGGCACCACGCGTGCAACGGCGGTCTCCACAGCTCCATGGCGGGCAGGCCACATCACCCGTTTGAAAAAAAAAAAAAAAAAGTATACGCAAACGTGACGTTCCGACCATGCACGTTGTCGTCGCCGCCCGAGGCCCCTGTCAATGACAGAATCCAGATCCGGGCCGTACTTGCGACCGTTTGATCGCGCGCGTCCGCGGTACGCGTGTATGACTCTTTCGCCATTCCGAGATCCCCCCTCCCCGCCTGTGGACGGGACATTTTTGACACGCAAGGCGTGTTTGGCGCGTGCGCCCGCCACCATGGTCCATGAATGAATGAATGAACGATTTGAATGATACGAATGGTATGAATGATGCGCCGCGCCGTATGCAAGTGGTGGTGCCAACCCCTCGCCCTCGATCATGTGGTTGGCATGAACCGGAGCGCGCTCGTACGTCCACGTTCTTCAGCGCAGCTCGCTCACCACTCCAGTATCACACACAGCACTCGACGGCAAACGTAAAGAAAAAACCAACGCGAAGACGAGGTCATGGCGTCCCGCCCGACGGGGATTACAAGTAAGACATAACTAGTATGACAGCAACCTATATGTATCACCCATCGGCACTTTACCTCGAGCCAATCGATCAATTACATCACACTAGTCCAGCGTATATATGAGGTACGACGATGATGCGAACCATGCGGTGGAAGAAATTTCTACGTGCTTTTGATTCCATATGGGTTGAGTGGGTATGATGCGACTGGCGGAAAACGGAAAGCGAAAAACGATGGCATGCGAATCCGGGTAGGGAGTAATGCGATCAAGGAAGGAATGCGTAGAGGGCGGCACGGACTACACGAAAAAAAAATAAAGATGAAAAAGAAATAAAGGTCATAATCGATGCAAGAGTGACGCATAGAGATGAGGTTTCGTCATTGATCCATGTGGCGTTTCGTTCGGAATGTGTACAACTTGACGGGCGTGGGCGACCTAGCGGAAGCACGACCCAAATGTATTACAACGCCGACCCACCGAGTGGTCAGATCGTGACCAACATGCCCGGCCGGGGTGGTGTTGGTGCCATAGGTCGTTCACCGAGCGTTGCCCGTCAAGGCAACTGCAAACCATCCAAACATAGCCATCAGGAAACGAACCATCCATGCGGAATCCGCGCCGATACCGAGGCCGGGCCGAAGTTGCATCGCGAGTGCAATATCAAATTCGGGAACGGGTGAGCGGTAAGCGCGACGGCGGGGGTGGATGAGTAGCTGCGGAGTGTCATCGACACCACCTTCGCGCGAGGATAAACCGAGTGCCGGAGAGTCGATCGCACGGACTGACCAAGCGGGGCGAACGTCAGGGGAGGAGCACAGTTCGCGCACCAGAGGCGTGCTACGATCAACTGTCAGTTGATCGAGTAGGCAGGACCCCAAGGATGGTAAAGGTGGGTCGTCGAAATGAGACGGATGAGACACGCTGGCATCGAGTGGGAGGTCATGAATGAGTGGAAGAGGCGTTATATCAAGCGCATCCTGGTATTTCTCGTCGACATCATCCCACTCCGACTCCATGTCCGAAATAGCATCGGAATAGAGGGGATTGTCTCCTGGGTGCAAGTCATGCCGCTGAGCAGACCCCTCTTCGGCATCGAGGAGGCGTTGTTGCTCGATTTCCGTCTGGAATAGAAGACAACCTCCGTCCAAGAGACGGTCCTTGGCTGCTGCACTGTTATTCTCCTTGGAACTCGGACGCCTCCAGAAACGCGGGAGCAATTCCCATGCTGTCTTTGACGCAAACATTTGGGATCGTAGCGACTTGATGATGTACAACGTCAACGCGATACACACCAGCGCCAAGAATGCAGCTATGCAGGAAAACGCCAGCACTACAAGCGGAGCAGAGGGAGATTCGCCAGTCGGCGCCTCCTGTTGTTCGTCAACCACGGTCTCCGAGTCAACCGGTGCGTCGGTGATATAGTCGACTCGGGCGTCGTCGCGTTCGTTGTTGGTGTCGAACGCATCCTGTCTGTCGGCGGTGTCGTCCAAGAGACCCTCAAACGATGGTTGTGCCCCAAGTGGAATTTCGAATGAGGCTACGGCCGCGACGCCTTCCGTGTCAAGTTCTGAGAGGTACGCAATCTGTTGCTTTGGTTTTTGAAAATGGAAGCGAGCAGCGTCTAGTTTGAGGTCATCTTTGCTGCACACGCCGCAAGGCGACACGTCAGTCACTACCATGTCGACCTGTGAAAGAGACTAACCCTGGATGAGTCCGGAACGCAGTCTGGACGGTAGTCTGGAGTGTAGACGAGACAGGAGCACTTTTAATGGAGATAGCCGTCGAGCATGTGTCCACAGCATGATGCACATGAGGACTTACAGGTCACTGAGGTCAGCGTCTGGTAGTATTGGGCGACCAGTGACGACCAGCGCGAATAAAGAGACCGAAGCCAGCAGAACGATTGTCATGGACCAAGCAAGCATGTATTTGCCCGTAAAAAAAATAAAAAAACCAAGCTTGCAGACGTTGACGTGGCTGGAGTTGCTCCTGGATGCAGAACCAACTCAGGCTGCCTCACGGCGGACACGCCGCACGTCGCGTCTCCATTTGTATGGCTGGACCGGTCACGTGAGTCATAAAAACATTGGGAATGAGACGGCCACGACGGTCCGGATTTCTACTTGTAGCTCGACGCTGGGTCTGCCGGTGTTGACCAACTTCATCTGCAGGGAGCTCGTATCGGACAATACTCAGTGTATCTTGAGCAAGATCAGCACCAGCACTCCTCTGCAGTCTGAATCCGAATGCATGGCGCGAGGCAATGCGTCACATGGGCGACCTTCTTTTCACCCGCCAAACGACCCAGCGACCTACCGTGACCTGCTCTTTTTCGAAGAGAGACTAAAGACTAACGCTGCATCGTTGCAGCGGAGAAAGTCGCGGTATCAATGTAAGCACCATTCTTCTTGTCACGTCCCTGAACTGACCCCGAGGCAGTGTTCCTGCTGCATCTCGTCCTCGTCATTGCCTTCCTCCTGTCCGAAGTTCTACTGCAGACCTCGTTCTTAGACATACCCTATACCTACCTCCTTCGACATATTCTTCCAGATGTGTCTGGAACCGTGATCAGCGTGAAACCACATCCGTACTTTACATCCGGTCTGTTGTTCGTTGCGATCACCACTCTCCTCCTCTTCTTTGCCAGTGGCATGTACTCGGAGAAGATTGCTTACGCCAATCGGTATGAAGCACTGCATTCAGTTCCATCAGAACATCCTAATCATGAGCGTTGTCGAAGTTACGTCCCTCACGCAAACAAAGCACTGCGGTCCCTGAACATGTATCTCAACGTCCGCAGGCCACCATTACGGTCCACATTTTCCCTGAATCCGATGACGCTCCTTTTCCCGCGTCCAGCACCGTCGCCGGAATCCGCGAGTCAGTCCCTGACGCGAACATCACCCTCGTCACCCACAGACCGCAGCACGTCTGTACCCATCGCCCCAATCCCCCCCGCCGCCAACCCTCGTGGTGAGCTTATTTTCTCTTCTCGCGTGGATCGATCGTTTCGCGAGTCTTATGAACGCTACCGCGCGGCCTTTGAGCGGAAGCGACAAGAGCGAGAGCGATCGGATGCGATGCAATCGTGGTTGGGTTGGCTGCACTATCAAATGCCGTGGAATAAGCGGCCTGTGTTGCATCCCTTGGGAGCGGCGGCGCCACAGGCTCGAACGGCTTCTTCGTCCACCAGGGGTAGGGGAGTTGGAAGTGTGGTTCCAACGCCCTCGTCGTCCAGACGGTCTAGCCCTATGACAAGAGCCTCGCGACGAGGCACCCCTACCGTATGTGCTTCTGAACCTGTTCCCCGCAAATTAATGAAAAGGGTATCGTTGACAGTTACCATCGAGCAGCTGAGTTGCATGTCATTGTCAACGCCTCTGCGAGAGGGCATGGTGTAGTTCTAGGAATAGTGTGCTTGACGAATGCTGTACATGATGAGTGACCCCATCTGGTAGTTCTGCTCTCACACGGATGCTGTGGCGGGGTGTGAAATTTCAGGGCGAGAAGCAGGTTAGGTTTCCGATTTTCAAAAACACAGGAAGTAGCGGGAGCTGCCATTGATGCGGGGGTCTGACGCATCAAAGTGCGGGGCTCACTTTACTGTACAACGTTGGACTGTGCTCCCTCCTACTCGACCGATGCGGGGGGCCATGTCGCCCCCGCTGTCGAAAGACCACCAGGCGTGTCTGGACGACATTACTTACGTAAGGACTGTTGCTAATTGATCGCCCCAAGTTTCACAGATTCCTTCCCACCCAGACAAAGCGACGATTTATGAGCGGTTCCTATGCCTTTCAGTCACCACTCACATTCTGGTCAGTTCTGCAGGCATGCCTCGGGGACCCTTGAAGAAGTTGTCTTGGAAGCCATCCGGCAGGGTTTCGAGCTGTACGGCCTGACCGAGCATGTCCCGCGCTACAGGCTCGAGGACCTCTATCCAGAAGAGGTTCGTCCTTTGCCCAAAGCGTGCTTGCCCTGGACTCGTTTTCCTCGCGTTTAGGCAGGGTTGTCCCCTGATTTCCTGATACAGCAATTCACAGAATTTTTGGACGAAGCGCACAGGCTCAAGTCAGCATACGCTTCCCAGATCACCCTCCTGGTCGGTCTAGAGACCGAGTTCATCACGAATACAGACTTGGAAAATTTGAGCACCCTTTTGAGCGAACATTCGGGACGCATTGAATACATCGTTGGCTCCATCCATCACGTCAACGCCATCCCCATCGACTTTGATCACGCCTCGTTCGAGAGGGCGCTGCAAAGCGCTTCTGTCACAGATGTGGTGGCTGAAATGAATGCCACGGCCCAAGGTCACATGGACAAATTCCTTGCTACCTACTTTGATGCGCATTACCGATTATTGGAACGTTTTCGCCCGGAAATTATCGGTCACCTCGATTTGTGCCGACTCTACCACCCAGAATTGCGTTTCTCCGAATTTCCGAACGCATGGGACAAATTAAAACGAAACGTTAAATTCGCCATCGGCTATGGCGCTCTGTTTGAAGTCAACGCGGCCGCCTTGAGGAAGGGTTGGCGGACTTCGTATCCCGGAGAGGACGTCGCTGCAGTGCGTGGGCCAAGATCGCCTTCTTTTTTTATCTATCCTCATGGTCGTTCTAGTTGATTCTTGAGCTGGGTGGCCGCCTCGCTCTTTCTGATGACAGCCACGGACCGCATTGCGTGGGAGAAAATTACCCCCGCATGCGGGATTACTTGCGTCAGCTAGGCGTTCAAGAACTGTGGTATTTGACCCGCACCTCGGACGGCACACCCACGTTCGAACGGGGTCTTTCAGCGACACGCGTCGCTGGCGAATGGTGGGAGCATGACTTTTGGAAACGCTGCGCGCCATCTGTCCAAACTTAAAAGCTGCACGAAGCGGGCCACCCAAGTCTATTTGTCAAGGTCGGAGCTTCTTCCCCGCCTGCCCAGACGGCTAACCCCAGAAAATTGTCTTCAGCCTGGCGTGCGTTTGGATATTTCATACGTTGTATGATACTCCTTGCTTGAGCCACATTTCTGAGACCCGTCTGTGAACGGTTTTGCCCTTGGTGCTTGGTGCTTGGTTTGGTTTGGTTGCTCTCCATACGAGGGTACTGTCTCTCTATTTTGAGCCGTTGTTGTCAAGACCCTCGCGGCAAACTTGAGGTCATGGTCGCCTCCATTTGCGCTCTCTTCACAGCTGCAGTGATCGTCCCCTCCCACCCGCCGGCCGCTGCGGGCGGTCATGAGTCCTCTCACGGGGTGGACGCAACACCGCGCGAATCGCGGGAGTTGTGTGAATAATTCTTTTTGTCTTAATATGGTTTGGCGCCGTTTTGCGTAGGTAGGATGGCTCCGAGGCACTTCGTTTGGTGGATCGGCCCTTTTTTGGATGTTAGATGGACCTTGTGCCGCCCTCGACAGCAAAGACGTAAACTGACACGCCGCATCATTCCTTGACGGGTTGCATCGGCGGCATGTGTCTTGCCCACGCGTCCCCCTTTGGTTCTCACCCACCCACCATCGCTCCCTCTCTCTCACGAATCGGTCTCTGCGTTTTCGATGCAACGCTTATTACCAGGATCCGAGAGATGGGATGGGCGATGGCGTGTCGGTATGTGGTCGGAACTAGTTGCGCAGTCATCCACTCCGAGGACTGACTCCGCGGCGGCTACATTTTTGCAATCAGCTGTCACGATTCCTGACAGGGTTGTATGTGTATTATGATCCCCCGGGCCTCTGGATCTCGGCATCTCTCCATCGATGATCGACCGACTGTTTGGGCTGGAGAGCAGGACCGCCCCCGCGTGTGTCGACAATTAATTCACCCCGCAGAGCAAGCGTTTTGAGATCTTGGATGGAGGGCTTTGGGGGGGCTGGGGCAATACGAGATTCGACTGCCTGACGTCCCGGTTTTTGAAAAGGCCAGTGGAAATGGTATAAAGGCTTGGGTCGGAGAGGGTGGGCTGACCACTCAACGAGCAAGCACTGGTCTCGGTTTCTCTCTCCTTCCACCACGCACTGCTTCCTGTATTTGCACATCCTCTTTACGTCTACGTCTACATCAAGTTCGCCTAATCTATCCTATACGCGTGAGCTCGTTGCCTTGCTGCTCCTCTCGCGTCGCGTGATGCTGACTCGAGTGTGTACGCGGGGGGGACAGACTAGTTCACCACTGTTGTCAAAATGTGCTACCGCGAGGTCATGTGCATCGAGTACTTGTGCCAACACAGGGAGCCTTACACCGAAAGCAAGGTGGTGCCGACACGCTGTTTGACGTTCCGCGATTGCTGACTGGAAGGCAGGTCGATTGCGGGTCCAATCGATGTCGGTACAGCGCACAGCATGTGAAGCCTTGTAGCGGGTGCCAGACGACGTGCACGGCAACGTCCGTGTTTGACATTTTCTTTGCCGTCGCGCGAATGATCTGACATTATTTCTCCTAGGATGGGCAGAGCCAGCCCTAAAGTTGGCCAGAGGAGGGATTCGCTATGCCCGCACTGTGCCAGAGAGCAGGCATCACGCACATGAGGTCTCTCGATCCTGTTCCCTTGTCACTCGCCCTCGTCCAACCTGCCTCGCGATGTATCATCACGTATCACGTATCTATTACTCTAATTTTTCCGCCCCTGAGCCTTGATTCTTGAGCTTGATGGTCCGATTTAGGTGGTTGTCGGACGAGTGACCGATCAGTTCGTTGGGTGATGATGAGGATGATGGATACGTTTGCGTACCGCGCGTTGACAACAAGGGGAGGGGGCAAGAAGGGGGCCCTGAAGTGAACGGGTTGCCAAAAAGGTTCAGCGACGAGTC
>JBBPRV010000266.1:0-24760 GCA_038093235.1 Boletus harrisonii
TGAGGGACATATAGACCATAGTGTCTAGTATATACCTCTATTTTTCCTTATTTGTTCATTCACAGGTTCTGGAGAAATAAAATGATTTCTCCCAGCATACTTTTATTACTATCTACAAGTACATAGCAGACCATTTTCTTAATATCTCTTTTACTCTTAAGTACTTAGCCAAGTGTCAGAGAAGCAAATGGAGCATGTGACCTCAGTTGCGAATCACCTGACTCACATCATGTGACCATGCACAGCATGAGTCAAAGTGAGTCAAATGAGGACTAACCAAAGCACTGCCCATAGACTAGCAAAATGATCATGTGACCTGCACAGCATGAGTCATTTCCAAGCCAAAGGCTATTTTTAGCTCATTGCAAGTCATTTTCTCACAGGGTGAGTCAAAGTGAGTCAATATGAGCCAGTATGAGTCATCTCTTGGCATAGCCACCTCGGAACCGAAGGTAGCACAGCCACATGTAAATTACTATATAAGGAGCGTGATTTGTCCCCATTTGGACAGTTCCAATTTTAGAGGGTTTGTGTTCTCTTGATTGAACTCAATCAATAAGTGCTCACAAGTACACCCCTCTACAAACAGACAGTGAGGCTGTGTAGAGTAATTCCCACGCTATACATAGAGCTACTTAGACCCATAGTTAGGAGTATACTGAATCCCTTAGGATAGGGTCAGTTAGGACATCTTTAGGAAGAAAACCCTAGAGCAGGCAACTAAAGGGAATAGATCCCCAGCTAGTAGGGAGACCTAATAGTTCATTAGTACCTTGGGAATAGGGTCAAGTCAAGCATTTAAGCTGATTGCCAACTCCTTAGTGCATAATAGAATCAGTTTAGGAAAGACTGTTTTGTGTGTCTAAGCGACATGTGAGAATCAGTAGTGAGAGTGAAGTGTATTAATGCTACCTATCCAATTAAGCATTCCTATTAACTGGAGCTAATTGGAAGTCATTGAGAGTGCATCTTAGGGAAGTAACCCTAGTTGCTACAAAGTATCCTCCTAGCAACCCAAGAGTTGTCTAGATCATTCCCCCAACCATCCAATTGCACATTTTGTACACCACCCCAACAGAAAACCAGACCCTCAACATATTGCTGAACTCCAATCCCCCTCAATCTTGTTGAAGATTGACAAACGAACCACGTGCCTGATAGTCAACCCCTTTCTATGAGATTGATACTTGTTTCTAGTACCACTCGACCAGGGAAGAGTACTCTCTTCACCTCACTTCAGGTTTACTATCCGTGGAGATAAGATTGGTTGTCTGGTAAATGTTTTCTCAGCGTTTCTACTGATCTTATCTAGAAAGAAGACAATGCCTTGGAAAAGTGGTTAGAAATTCTTGATGCTGCTCGAAAGGAGGCCACTGCCACTCATGCAAAGGCCACTCAAACCATCAAGGAGCATATAGGAATAAAGGTTACCCCATAGAAAGTAGGAGACAAAGTCTGTCTTAATTTTCAAAACCTCAAGTTCAACTTTCCCTCTCGCAAGCTTATGCCACCATTCAAGATCAACACAGTCATTCTCCCAATGCCTATAAACTTCATCTTCTCCCTACTTGAAAGAAGATCCATAATGTTTTCCACACTTCCCTTCTTTCGACCTTTACTGAGATGGATGAACATGGACTGAATTTCTTTAATCCTTCTTCCAAAATAATCAAAGGAGAAGAGGAATGCAAAATTGAGACCATCCGTTCTCACCAAGAATCTCCTGGATGCCACCAATTTCTTGTCTCTTGGAAAGGATACTCTTGCACTGAGGATACTTGGGAACCTAAATCCCATCTTTCTCATGCAAAATACATGCTGCGTGCCTACAAACTCTTGCAAGCCAAGGAGTTTGCTATAGTAACCTCCCCCTAGTTTTCATTCTTGTCATCCCTGCCAGCTCCACCCCATCCACCACCTCCGCCTCCCCAGCCACCAGTCACCATATCGCCCCAGTCCATGTTCTGATTGTTTGAGAGACAGAAAACCTTCTATTGCTCCAGCTGACCCATATCCTCCCATCCTTTCTTTCCATCATGGATTCAGTGAGGGTTATACACTGTAACCTCAAAGGATCTCCCTAATATTCACCAAGTCAGCTCATTCCCTTGCCGTTAACAAGTTGGCTTATGAAATTGTCCATGTACCACTATTGTTACAGAAATCCCCTGGATGTCCGAGGCTGAAGAACATGAGTTCAACTCATGGATTACTACATGGGAACCCAAGGACTCTACTTCCGATTTCACCCATTTCTTCAATCTTCCTTCTGATTCTTTTGATTCTTAGTGATCCTTGTCCGATGGGATTCCATTCTTATTCTGTTCTTCTCTTTCAACCAGAACTCCACTTTTCCTTTTGTATGGCTTCCTTTGTTCTGCTATTGTTCCTTTCCACTGTCCGCAGATCACCTGTTTCCTCCCAATTCTTCTTATGGACATATCCCCTTCTAGAATGGCACTCTGCTGTTCTGTTTCCCTTTCAGGACTCCTTATTCAGGGTCTGCTCACAGTATATAAACGCCCAGTGTACTTGTAGTTTTCCCTGTTAGTTCTATGCAATACAAGTGTAGTATCTAGCCCAATCTGCTGGTAGATTGCGATCTACTTGTCAAGACCCTTCTCATAGTCTCTACACCTACCAAAAGACTCTTTGACTAGCTCTGAGGTTAACACAGTCCTTAAGCTAAAGACTTGCTACTCATTGTTCATCCCATAACTCTCACCAATAAAGCTAGGTTTTACACTCAGCATAACAAAAGAACTAACTGCTTTTCTGTCCCTACCAATTGGTAGAAGGACGAGACCATTCCCACCACCACATGTAGGATCAACCTTGAACATCTCCTCTGAGGACAAGAAAGAGACAAAGAACAAGAAGCTGACCACACCCTTAGAACCAGATCTACTCCTGCTTCACCCGAGCTCTCACTGATTCATCAAGAACCATCTCCATGTTCTCTTAATCCGAGTTCAGGCAGGTGTTTACCTGGCCCCTCAACTTCACCATCCCCCTTCAACTCTCCACTAGCCCGTGCTCTGGCTCTTTCTCCTTCCTGACCACCTTCTATCTCTCAGTTTCCATTGTCTTCCTCCCCTATCTGTGATCCTCTGCCACCACTGCCTTCTCCCCCTTCTGAACCACCATCCAACTCTGACTCTTATCACTCCAACAACAACAACAACAACAATATGGCTGATGACCATCATGCCAATGGGACTGAACTTAAAGCTGGTCTGCCAGATGACTTCTCTGGCCGGGATGAGGATGCCCAATGATGGGCCCTCACAATGGAAGCATACTTTCAGATATTGCCACAATTCAGCACTGGCAAGATGAAGATACTCACGCTTTGTAACAAGATGAGTAAGGCACGCAGTGCTATCTTTTCTGAGGGTTGGTTGAAGAAGATGCTGAACTCTGACATATCAGCAACAGAGAAGACCATGAAGAAGTTTTCAGATGACTTCGCACAGGTTTTCTTCTCCTCAGATAGAACTGGCAAGGCTTGTGCAGCTTTGACTGATATTCGCATGGAAGGCCTGCCCTTCAAAGGGGACTTCTATGGATTCCACTCTGCTTTCAAACTCGAAATGGGTCAGAGTGGAATAATGGATGAGCTAGTCTTGAAATACATGCTCAAGAAGGCAGTATCCAGTGATCTCACCTTCTGGATGGCTGCAGTGGATAAGGAACCCGAGACAGCCAAGAAGTGGCTCAACAAAGCCACTCAGTTTTATGATGTGGTCTAGTGCTTAAAGAAACTTGGCTCTGGAACTTCTCACTACATTCCTTCCAGAGGTACTCAGCACTCTTCCAATTCCTCCTCCTCTTGTCATGACCCCAACACCATGGACATTGACGCAATCTGACTTTCCCCTAGCCAACGTGCCAAGCACATGCATAACAACAAGTGCTTTGTTTGCCACAAGGTTGGATGTCACTCCTCCAAGCATCCCCACTCTGAAGGCACTTGAGAATTCTCATCTTAACCTCCTGCTCCATCAGCTCCAAGAATTTGGGCTACCACAGTGTCTGCTCCTCCTTTGCCCCTTGAGGAGTATGCCAGGAAGCTCAATATCTCTGATGCAGAGGTGGTGAACTCTCCCAAGATTGTCTATGGGAAAGCATACAAAGATGAAACACCGGTCAAGGCCACTGAAAGTGTGGCTAGACTAGTAGTGGATGATGAAGAACTTGTTGAGCCTCATATTTTCTATAATGATGGGGCTAACAAGGGACCATAGGATTTTTGAGCGGAGGGAAAGAATCAGTGTCTTTTCCCTCCTTTACTATTGAGCCTGTATTAGTATCTGGAAAGAATTTGTGATCAATCTCAATTCCTGTTTCTTTGTCTGAATCCAACTGCAAAATTGCTGAAACACATGCTCTCATCAACTGTGGAGCAATGGGGTGCTTTATTAGCACAGCTCTCATCCATTGCCTCAGATGGGAAATGCAATGACTGCCAAAGTCTTTGATGGCTCACAACGTGGATGGAACTGTCAACCAAGGAGGCCTCATATGAAGAACAACAATTGTACATTTTTTCATATTGGAGAAAACATGGAGAAGTTTTGTACCTCATACAGGCCAATGAGGACGTCATCTTAGGACTTCCTTGGCTATGCCACAACAACCCAACCATCAACTGGTCAACTGGAATGGTCTCCCTGCCCTTCGTCAAAGGAATATCTAGACCAAAGGAGGATATCGAAACGCAACGATACCTCCTATGTTACAATCTCATCTCCAAGAATGCTATCTTTGATCAATTGGTCAACAATCTAGCTGTGTTCATGGGAGTGTTGCCTCCCCTGAAAATTATCAAGACCACCGTCTCAACCTCCATCACTGCCGATCAAGAGAAAAAGGTTGTTGAGCTACTGCCTGAATTTGCTGAATTTTGTGATGTCTTTACAAAGGCAAAAGATATCCCTCTTCCTCCCCACCAACCCTTTGACCACACCATCAAACTTGACGAATCATTTGTCCTGAAATGAGCCAAGAACTATTCCTAGAACCCCAAGGAAATCGAGGCACTAAAAAGATTTGTTGAAGAAAACCTACAAGAAGGAAAGATTATTCCATCAAAGTCTCTCCAGGCTTCTCCATTTTTCTTTGTGCTAAAGAAAGATGGATCCTACCATCCTTTCCAGGACTGTAGGTACATATCTTAATTCCCATACGATCAAAAATGCTTATTCCTTTTCTTGTATTGCCAACCTAATTGACACTTTGAAGCACTCACAGTACTTCACCAAACTCAACATCCATTGGGGCTATAACAATATTAGAATCTGCCCTGAGAATCAATGGAAGGCTGCCTTCACCACCCCTCTTGGTCTCTTCGAGCCCACTGTAATGTTCTGTGGGCAATGCAACTCTCCTCCAACATTCCAGGTGTTCATGAACCATATCTTTACCAACTACCTAGCAGAAAGTTGGCTTATCATTTATATGGATTCATTCCAAGGATTATAACAAACATGTCAAACAAGTTCATCTTGTTCTCCAACGCCTTCGCGAACACAAGTTAGGCATCAAATTGGAGAAATGCACGTTCTGTGCACCAAAAGCTGAATATCTTGAAATGATCATAGGAAAAGGTCAGGTTTCTATGGACCCCATCAAACTGACTACAAAGAAGGAATGGATCATTCCCCACTCCGTTAGTGAAGTACACTCATTTATGGGCTTCTGCAACTTTTATAGGAAGTTCATCCCAGATTTCTCTAACATTGTGCAGCCACTTCTTTCTTTGATGAAGAAGAATGCCGCTTGGCAATGGTTTCCAGATCATGAGGTTTCTTTTCAGAAACTCAAGGATGCGTTTCTTTGTTGGCCAGTATTGTGATATCCCAACACTGACCATCCATTCTACATGATGATAGATGCTTCCCTCTGTGCTTCTGGTGCTGTCCTGATGCAGAAAGATGGTAATGGTGATCTCCATCCCTGTGCCTATTACTCAAAGACTTTTGCTCTGACTGAGCGAAATTACAATATCTATGACCATGAACTCCTTGCCGTCATACGAGCCCTTAAGGAATGGAGACAATACCTCATGGGCACCCATCACCCAGTTATGGTGATCACAGACCACAGGAACTTGACTTACTTCAAGTCTCCTTAAAATCTCCCTCACCGACAGGCTTGCTGGTCGATGTTCTTGCAGGACTTCAACCTCCGCTGGGACAACCAACCTGGCTTTGCCATGGGTCCTGTGGATGTGCTTTCACATCGGAATGTCGTCAATACATCTGCTGACAATACTGCCATCACCCTTCTCCTGGACGTTCCCAATACCACAGACATCTCTGATGTCATCATTGGGCAAATGGATGTTCTGATCACTGAGAAAATTGCTGTCGCACTGCCAAGAATCCCCTTGTCTCCGGCGCCATTAAAGCCTTGACAGATGGCAACTCACTCTTCCCTTGTGCCTCCCCGAAGGATTGAACCTTTATTAATGGTGCCTTGTATTTCAAGGGCCATCTTTATGTTCCCGAGCCTGCCTGGCAGGACCTTGTAAGGTCCCTCCATGATTCGCCCGCTGGGGGTCATGGAGGATATTTCCACACTGTTCACCTTGTGCAGCACCACTATTGATGGCCTGGTCTGACCATCTTTGTTTGCCACTTTGTTGCAGGGTGCGCTGTTTGTCAAGCAAACAAAGTCAACACCCATCTGGTGGCTCCTGGTATCTGTCCAATTTCCTCCTTCATGGGTCAGCTGTTCCAGCAGATCTCCTGTGATATGGTTACCAACCTCCCCCTATCCTCTGGTTTTGATTCTGTGCTGGTCGTGGTCCACCATGGGCTTACTAAGGGGGTAATTTTCATCCCTTGTAACAAATATATTGGCATGGCAGGGATAGCATCCCTCTTTTTCAAGAACATTTTCTGCCAATTCGGACATCACAACAAGGTCATCTCTGAATGAGGACCTCAATTTGCTTCTGCCTTCGCCAAAGAGCTTGCTTGGCTCTTATCCTATGATGTCACCCTCTCCACCACTTATCACCTGCAGACTGATGGAGAGTCTGAACAGGTCAACCAAGAACTCAAAATCTATCTCCACATCTTTTGCCAAGGAAACACTTCAAAATGGGCCAACCTTCTACCAATGGCCAAGTTCTCACATAACTCTGCTGTCCACTCCGTCACCAACATCACCCCATTCTTGCTGATGCATGGGTATGAACCCCATGCTTACCCCCCAATTGGGACCACCTTTCTTCCCACCTTGGAAAAACAGTTAGAAATTCTTGATGCTGCACAAAAGGAGGCAACCGCCACTCATGCCAAAGCTGCTCAGGCTGTCAAAGAGCACATAGGAACAAAGTTTACCCCCTGGAAAGTAGGAGATAAAGTCTGGCTCAACTCTCAAAATCTTAATTTCAATTTCCCCTCTTGCAAGCTTGCTCCTCACCACAAAGGACCATTCAAGATAGACGCAGTCATTTCCCCTTATGCCTACAAACTTTGTCTTCCTCCAACTTGGAAGAAAATCCATAACGTCTTCCATGCCTCCCTCCTTTCGACCTTTACCAAGACAGATGAACATGGACCAAATTACTTCAATCCTCCTTCCAAACTAATTGAAGGAGAAGAGGAGTACGAAATTGAGACCATCTGTTCTCACTGAGAATCTCCTGGACACTGTCAATTTTTAGTCTCTTGGAAGGGCTACTCCTGTGCTGAAGACACTTGGGAACCAGAATTGCATCTTTCACATGCAAAATACATGTTACAGGCTTACAAACTCTCTAGACCTAAAGAGTTTGCTATGGTGACCTCTCCCTAATCCTTGTTGTCTCTGTCGTCACCACCAGCTCCGCCCCATCCACCACCTCCATCACCCCAACCTCTAGTTATCCCATTGCCCCATTCCATGGTTTGATTATTTAAGAGACAAAACACTTTCCATGCCTTTAGCTGAGTAGGATCCTCCCTTCCCTTCTTCCCATTGTAAATCCAATGAGGGTTATATGCTGTAACCTCAAAGGATTTCCTCACTATCTGACAAAGTCAGCGTGTTCCCTTGACATTAGCGTGTTGGCTTACTGAACTGCCCACATACCACTATGGGCACCTGCCACTCTGATACCCGTTCTTGGAGATCCAAGATTCCCCATGTCAGGACTAAGATGACCAGCATGGTCACTGAGACCAAACACAATGTAATAAAGTTGTTAGGAGGATGAATTGATACATGGGATTTTGTTGAATTCCTCACACTTCATCACTCACCTTTTTGACCTCCCTTTTAGTCACTCTATCTCCCCCATGCTGTGCCTGCAGTCCATAGTCTGCAGCTGTGCAGTCTTGACTCCACCCAATCCCACTTTGATCCACTGAAGCTTCGGAATTCTGCCTCCTCCATGCTTCTTCCTGCTTCCACTCCACCCAAATCTTTCCAACTTCTTGATTTGGATTTCCTCTGAGTATTTAAATGCCCAGGAACCTCACCTTTGGTAGCTCTATTTTCTCTGATTTTTCTCTGATGTCTTCATCCCCTACTTTACCTACTGCCCCATTTTCTTCTTCTACCCCAGTTATTTCACTTTCCTCTCTTTCTCGACTCCCCCTTCGTGAATGACATGTCGTTTTTGCGTTGATCCTCAAAGATCCCTTGGCACTTCTCCCCATTGAACAAAGCACAGAATTCTGAAATGACAGAGAAGTCCTCACTGCTGGCCTCATCTGTCTTTACCACAACTACTCCTGTGGCAGACTCCATCTGGCAACGACTGCCAGTCTTTCCATTGACAACACCAATCAATGGAACCAGAGGCTCACTGGACAGCAGTATGAGATTCTTCAACTTCTTGCCTCCACAAACTTCTCCCATTTCTTCCACCTTGTCCCTGAGGAGATCATGCAGTGCATCCTCGCTGCCTTAGTCAGACTTTGTACCTTGGAGCAACAAAGGAACCTCCTTCTGGCAATGCCCCCTTCTTCTGAGGCCACCTCTCCCAAATCTACTCCAAATCTTGACTTTGGAGTTACTACTGCAGTGACCTCAGAAGAGAGCCAACCCTCTTCATCGCCAGACCCTGTCCCCATTCCATCCCCACTTAAGAGACGCCAACCCACACCTGCCCCTGACCTTGACTTCTCTCAGTTGGTCAACACTATCCAATCTGTATTCCAATCCATGCCCTGATCTACCACCACATCTGTCCGAGGAATTACGCTCCCTTGATGTCACAATCATGCAGCTGTCCACTGCTTTGTATGTGGCAGCCCCAGCCACCTCTGTCCGTCCTGCCTGGCCTATCAGTGTCTCTACTGTCAGGCCCACATTCCTGGACACATCCAATCTGCCTGTCCAGTCTACCTCACTAGAGCAAATGGCAGAGATCCTGATGAAACTGACAGCAACAATGGAGAAATTAGTTTCTGAGATGGTGTCTCAGACATACAATGGAGGTAATGTTACAGAAATTCCCTGGATGTCTGAGGGTGAAGAACACAAGTTCAACTTGTGGATTACTGTGTGGGAACCCAAGGACTCTACTTCCAATTTCACCCGTTTCTTCAATCTTCCTTCTGATTCATTTGATCCTTAGTGATCCTTGTCCAATGGGATTCCATTCTTCTTCTGTTCTTCTCTTCCAACTAGAACTCCACTTCTCCTTTTGTATGTCTTCCTTTGTTCTGCTATTGTTCCTTTTCACTGTCCACAGTTCACCTGTTTCCTCCCAATTCTTCTTATGGACATATCCCCTTCTAGAACAGCACTCCGCTGTTCCATTTCCCTTTCAGAACTCCTTATTCAGGGTCCGCTCACAGTATATAAACACCCAGTGTACTTGTAGTTTTCCCAGTTAGTTCTGCACAATACAAGTATAGTATCTAGCCCAATCCGCTGGTAGATTGTGATCTACTTGTCAAGACCCTTCTCATAGTCTCTATGCCTACCAAGCATTGAAGACTCTTTGACTAGCTCTGAGGTTAATGTGTTCCTCAACCATAACTTTCACCAATAAAGCTAGGTTCTACACTCAGCGTAACAACTATGGGCACCTGCCTATCCAGTCTTGGAGATCCAAGACCAACTGAGTTAAAACCAACATGGCCAGCATGGCCAGCAGAGCAAGACACAAAGTAGTAAAGAAGATTGTAAGGAAGAGGAGCTTGTACATGAGGAATTCTCTGAACTCTTCATGCTTCATTGCTCACCTCTTTATCATCCCTCTCCTTTCCCTTATCTCTGCCTGGATATGCTCCACAGTTCCATAGCTGCACAGTCCTGACTTGATTCTATCCCGATTTGATCCAAAGAAGCCTCGGAACTCCGCCCTTCTGTGCTTCTCTGCACTTTACCATTTTCTTCCAGCTTTCTGATTTGGACTTCCCCTTGAGTATTTGAAGGCCAGGAACTCCATGTTTTCACTGTTCCATTTGATATGTCCCTGTCTCCCTCCCACCTCCAAGATCCCCACTCTGGTTTCCCCTTTGATTCCCCTCACCTTCCTTGACTGCCTTCCCCTTCAAAAATGGCATGTTGTCTTTGCATTGGTCCTTGAAGACCCATCAGCACTCTTCCCCATTAAGCAGCACCCCGAGTTTCAGAACAACCAACAAATGTTCTCCCCAGACCTTATACAGCTCTACCACAACTACTCTCATGGCCGCCTCCATTTGGTAGCATCCTCCAGCCTCACCCCTGAGGATGCACAGCGATGGAACAACAGACTTGCTGCACAATGATATGAGGTCCTATGGCTCCTCTCCATTACCAACTTCTCTTGATTCTTCCAGTTCGTCCCTCAGAATGTCATGCAGAGAATCCTCTCCACTACTCTCAGACTTTGCAATGAAGAACAACAAAGGTACTACTTTAAAGGACCATTGGTGCCCTCTTCTGAGTCAGGAATTCACACTCCCAAATCTACTCCAAACCTTGACTCCAGAGTTACTACTACAATCACCTTGCCACAGGAAGTCCCCTCTCTGCCACAGGACCCCATCTCTATTCTTCCCCATTTCCAAGACAAGGAACCTGACTCTCCAAGCTCAACTTCTCATGACTGGCTGACACCATGCAATCCGTCTTCCAGTCTCATTCCACCGACCTCAGTCCAACCTCTGTCAGAGGAGTGTCACAATTGTGTAGTTATGCACTGCTTTGTCTGTCAAAGCCCTAGTCACCTATGTCCCTCCTGCCCTTCTTACCAGTGTCCCTACTGCCAAGTGTTTGCACCTGGACATATCCAATCCTCCTGTCCAGTGTACCTCTGACGAGACCAATGATGATGGAGACATTAATTTCTGAGATGGTGTCTCAGGCATACAACAGGGGTATGTTACAGAAATCCCCTGAGTTACTAAGGCTGAGGAACTAGAGTTCAACTCTTTGGTAACTGCATGGAAACTCAAGGAATCCAATTTTGATTCCTTCTTTGATGTTCCTTCTGATTCCCTTTAGTCTGACAGAGTTCTGTTCCTTCTGTGCTTCCATTACTGCTGGAACTTCTATTTCCTCTTTAGTATGTCTTCTTGCTTCTATTCTGTTTCCTTCCATATTCTGCAGTCCACAGTTCCCATTCCATTCTCCTTATGGACATATCCCCTGCTAGAACAGCATTCTGCTGTTCTGTTTCCCCTTTAGGATTCCTTATTCAGAGTCCACTCCCAGCATATAAATTCCCAGTGTACTTGTAGTTTCCCCAGTTAGTTCTACACAATTCAAGTGTAGTTTCTAGCCCATCTGCTAAGTGGTAGCAGCCCACTACATGAGACCCTTCTCATAGTCTCTTCACCTACCAAGCGCAGTAGACTCTTCAACTTCCTTGCCAGGTGGTAGCAGCCCACTATGCAAATCACATGATACTTTACTCATTATTTGTCAAGACTCTTGCCAATAAAGCTAGATTCTATGCTTAGTGTAACACATACAGTAACCTCAAAAATCCTTTTCATACTAACACTGATGGTGGTGTGTGAAGCTGCCATCAGGGTTAGTATGGAAAGTGTTTTTGAGGTCACTGTATGTATAGATACTCTAAGACACCAAAGGAAGCCTGCTATCTTGTTAAAATTTTGAAATTCTGATGCTAAAAAATTAGGACTGTCCAAAAAGTGAATTTAAAGTGCTGACAGTCAAAGTTACCATATTTGGACATTGGAGTTACCATTTTTGGTATACTAACACTGAGCTCTTTTCCCTCTGTTCAGTAAAACCTCAATGCTCATCATAACAGCCAGCTGACAATGACAGTGGGATCTATACTTTCTCATGGTGAATTCAGCCTGTTTTGCATTGAGGCCCATTCTGAAAAGAAATTAGAATGTTTGGAATGTCTGATACAGTGATACCTGTAGATTTATGTACCTGTAAGCATCCATGTACCACCAGCTCTTTCAAAAAAATTCACAGATTGTCTTGACTAGGCAGTCATCCAGGATTTCAGAAACAGTGGAAAATTTTTCATCCACTATGGGGTGGAAAACTGTTATTGCTGCATCAGCCCCTCTAACATGCAAGAACATTCCCAGACTCATGTACTTTCACCCAACCCCAGTACATCTTGATTGGATTCAACTCACAATGAAACTTGGGCAAGAACCAGCATTTATGA
The DNA here is from genome assembly GCA_038093235.1 of Boletus harrisonii. Lineage (NCBI taxonomy): Eukaryota > Fungi > Basidiomycota > Agaricomycetes > Boletales > Boletaceae > Boletus > Boletus harrisonii. The sequence continues at coordinate 12,593 of JBBPRV010000266.1, forward strand.
CCAGCCTCCTCAATGACTACCTGGATAAGTGGTTTTTTGTCTGTGAAATCTTGCTGACTTGCAAGCATCTTTCACATGCAGCAGTCTGTTCACAAGAATTCGTCATGGTGAGCACCATTTCCCACAGTGTTGTTGATGGCGGTGATAACATTGTCAATCCCCTCAGCTGCTGCCTGTGCCTCACATGAGAGCTTACACATTTGGCACTCATCAACTGCCTTCCCACTGTTCACCATCTCCAGCATGGATAACAAGCCATATTCCTCCAGAACTTGTTGCATATCCTTTGGTTGCCCACAGAAAGCATGGTCTGGGTGTCCAGAGGGAAGATCAACAGGGAAAACCATTTTCTGTGGCACACCACGCAATGATGAATTCAGATTATCCATGGGAATTGTGATATCATGCATTTTTCTTTGTTTTCCTCCAGGTCTAACATTCATCTCTTTGACATTTAGTGCATCCTTTGCAAATGCATGGTGCACTGATGACTGATCAAAAATGAATGCAGCAATGACATTCAGATACATCCACTCAAAGATCAGGATGGCATGTTTCACCTGTCTGTGGTCCCATGTAAGTGTTTTGATATTCAACATAACATTGTTGATTCCTTGCCTACACAACCAGATCTTTATTTGTCCAAAATCCATCATGGTTTTTCCCTGGATAGATAATCTTGTGTGTGTTGGTGACTGTTGAATGAACTCGTGTAGATACGGTAGTAGTTCACTTATAGTAGTTAGTTCACACACACTTCATATAGCATATTCAAGTTCAGACTCAGCACATCTAAGTTCCAATCACTCTTGATCCCATACTGCTACCATCCCTCAGTTTGCACCAATGCATGCTTCCGACAGTGACCTCCAGTTGCTTCATGGCAGGAAGTTGCATATTCTCTTCAACCTGAGCCAGCAATAAGGTAAGTCGTCTGGTATGCTCCATAATGAAATCAGAGACATGGATGGCACATCCTTGATCCTTTTTTCTCAAGGGCATTTTGCCATTATGTACATACTGTATACATAGCATTGCAAATCATTCACATGAAATATTAACTTGTCATGTATGATCAGGACATGAAGCCACTGACCAGGATCCAGGCTTGGTTCAACTGGCTCAAGATCCTCATCTCTATATGTATGTATGTCTCAACCTGTTCTCTATAAGCTAACAACTCAAGTGACTTGACAGCGGTACTCAGATATCTTTCATTGTCACCAAACTGCCTCAAGAATGCCTTCTGATAATTCAGCACATCTTTTCATTCATGCCTGTCAACATAAATTCCTTTCTGTACTTCCTTCAGCTCAAAACCCAACTTGGCAAGCCATCAATGTGTGGTCAGCTCAGAGATATTCTGGCCATCAAAATCTAGTCCCAAAAGTGACACAATCACTTCATTCACCTGCTTCATCAAAATCTGAATGACTGGCTAAGTATTCATTATTTCAGTATTCAATTACTTGTCATTTACCTCTCTGTTTGCAAGCACTGTCAGATACTGTTGCACTGCCAATGCAATCCACTCATTGTCCAACAATGTTGGGTGAGCATGATGGTTGCCTTTGCTGATGGGAGGTAATGTGTGGAACTGACTGACATATCTGTGAAGATCACAAATCTTGTGAGCCATATATGGTCTCTTGCCAATAGAGGTGGCAATGGCACTGCTTGCCTTTTGCATTGGTCATTTGACTTTTGGGTTTGCTTCATACATATTTGGTTCACAGGTTAATGAACCACCCAAGCAAATTGAGATAAAACATGGAGGTAAATGATATATTTTTTTTCACTTGCTCCCAAAGCTTGCTGATCATTTTGAGAACTGGCTCAGTATTTGACTCCATGACTTCATCATCACCCATTATCTTCTTTCTGGATAAGATCAGCCAGAACACTAATGCATGTCTACCAGACAACAAATCTTATCCTCATGGATACTGGACCTTAAACTAGAAAAAGTGTAAGTCTCCCCTAGACGAATTGACACTAACAATACCAAATTGTAGAAAGGGGTCCAAATATCAGGTGTGTGGTTAGTTCATCAATCTTCAATGTAGTTGAGGGGATTGTCTTTCACAAGTGTGTGTGACAAATTGCAACAACACTAGCAAATGCTCTAGACAACAACAAGAGTTGCTAGTAGCATAATATAGATAGTGACTAGGGTTACTTTCCTAAGATGCACTTTCAGGTGTCTTCCAATGAGCTTTTAATTATCTAGGGTGCAAATTGGGTAGGTGGGTGATTCACACACTTCACTTAGTCACTCAGAATAGCTTATATGAAACTAAATTCTATGTGCACTAAGGAGTAGGCAATCAGCTGTAAAGAATGCTCTAATCTACCACTTATCTCCTAGAGTGGGTAGTGAGCAAAGGTCAGTTTGGAAAGTACCCCTTTCCTGGTGCAAAATAACTATTAGATCACTGGCTGATTGGGGATCTATTTCCTTTAGTTGCCCACTCTGGAGTTTTCTCCCTAAAGGTGTTCTAATCAATTCTTTTCTTGAGAAAGTTGGTATACTCCTAACTACAGCTCTAAGTAGTTCTATTTATAGTATGGGAATTGCTCTCTGGACCACTTGTAGAGGGGGTTCTACTAAGGGGACTTCTTTATAAATTCTCCTCAGTTAAGAGCTTAAGAAACTTCTTCTTTTGGGCTGAATTGCACTCCTTTTATAGTATTCTACATGAGGCTGTGCAGCCTTCATTCTACAGGAGGCTACACTAGATGCTGACAAATGCCAAGAGAAAGCTGACAAATGCTAAGACTTTCCTTACCAATAATGAATAATGCTGTGCTTGAAGATGACTTATCATGCCTCTGTATGACACAGCCTGGTCACATGGTCATTGCATCTCCCTAACACTTAGCTAGGAAATTTACTATTAGAAGGTTATCAAAGAAATGATTTGCTATGTAGTTATAGATAGTAATAAGAGAAGATTAGAGCAAAATCTTTCATTTTTCCATAACCTATGGATGGAAACTTGAGGAAAATTAAGAGTATATACATACTAGATACTATGGTCTATACCATATATGCCTCAATTTGCTAAGCATTTGGTCTGTGGCAATATTGTGAATTCTCAAATCTCACGTCAAATGTCTTGCAACATATATACAAAGTCCATGATCTTGCATCCAATCATTTTGGTGCAGGTCACTGTTCTCCTTTGGTTAGTCAAGAAAGAGGAAGAATTTATCCAATACCAAGTGCATGCTACTATCCACACTCTAGAGGAAAAGCCAAAGGCAGAAGAAACAGCTGAGAATCTTGTTCCCCCTCAATATCATCATTATCTAAAGGTTTTCAGTAAGCAAGAATCTGAAAGGATGCCAGTTAGGAAACCATGGGATCATGCCATACATAGATATGAAAGATATGTTCCAACCCAAGAAGGGACATATCATCCCTTTATCTCCTCAGGAGCAGGAAGAAGTTGTAGCATTGCTGGATGATCAGCTGAAAAAAGGCTATATCTGTCCCTCTAAATCTCCCCAAACATTCCCAGTATTCTTCATCCCTAAGAAAGATGGCAAGAAGAGAATGGTACAGGATTACTAATATCTCAATGAGCACACTGCCAAGAATAAATATCCTTTACCACGCATATGTCAATTAGTGGATAAGCTCAAAGGAGTGAAGCTATTTACAAAAATGGATCTTAGATGGGGCTACAATAATGTCCATATCAAAGAAGGCTATGAATGGAAGGCTGCTTTCATCTGCTACAAAGGAGCATTTGAAACCCTAGTCATGTACTTCAGGCTATGCAACTCACTAGCTATGTTTTAAGTTATGATAAATGAGATCTTTGCCAATATAGAAGATGTTGTAGTGGTCTACATCAATGATCTATTAATATTTACCAGGACAGATGACCAAGATGAACACAATAGACTTGTGTGTGAAGTACTGTGGAGGTTAGAAGAAAATGATCTTTTCATTAAGCCAGAGAAATGCTTCTTCTCAATGAAGGAAGTAGAATTCCTAGGCATGATGGTGGCTGAAGATGGAATTATGTATGATGGATGATTCTAAGGTGAAGTCTATCCTATAATGGCCAGAGTTGAAGACAGTTGAAGGAGTTCAAAGTTTTCTCAGACTTGCTAACTTCTATCAAAGGTTTATCAAAGACTATGCACAGTTCACATGTCCATTGAATGATTTATTAAAGAAGGACCAACTCTTTAAATGGAAGGAAGTACAACAAATGATATTTGATATGATGAAGCAACATTTCACCACTGCTCCCATCCTTGCATTCCCAGATAACAATTGCCAATTTTGGCTAGAAATAGACACCTTGGACTATACCACAGGGGCAGTACTTTCCATGTATAAAGAAGACAAGTGGCACCCAGTTGCCTTTTCCAGTCATAGCATGACACCTCAGGAATGAAATTACCCTATTGCTGATAAGGAGATGTTGAGCATCATCTGCACATTGGAAATATGGAGGCACTACCTGAAAGGAGCTTGTTACCAGTTTGAGATCTGAAACAATCATGCCAACTTGCAATATTTTATGAAGTCTCAGGATCTGAACAGACACCAAGCATGTTGGTGGCAGTGGCTATCCAGATTCAATTATGTTTTCATCTACAAGTCTGGTGCCACAAACACCAAAGCTGATGCACTCTCTAGGAAAGAAGATCACACACAGGGCATCAAAGATAATAATAAAGGAATTACTATGACCCTGCTAGAGCAGATATGAACCATTCCAGTTGAAATCCATGATGAAGGCAAACAAATCCTCATTTCCATAAAAAAGAAGCTACATTTGCCAAATTGACAAAGAATTATGCAACCAAGAAGAAGGAGTCTTCATATCTGACAATGAAGCAATCCACTTATCTATTATTAAATCATGTCATGAGTCGCCAGTGGCAAGTATGTCAAAGATTACAGTGACTCCAAAAACCGTTCCAATTGTAACTAACCTCAAACCAGGGCACTAAGTGCCCCGCAATCACCCATGGGAATTACACCTCGCTTTGGTGAGGTCAAATAGAGTGGAACCTCTTGGCTACAAATCAGTCCCTGGGTCATGTGATTTGGCCCAGGGGCTGTGGAGATATGACCATTTTAAATCAGTAATACCATTGGAACAGTTTTTGAACTTTTGATATAAGATATAGGATCTCAGTATTGTAAGAGGTTATTTTGTTTGGTGCTACAAACAAAGATATACATGTAAACATATCATCTGAGTTTCAAAACATTCACACACCTCTTTACTCTTTACCATTATCATCATGTGATCTTTTTCCACTACTCAGAACAATATCATTCTCTCTCAGCTTGATTCTGATCATTTCATTCACTCCATTCCATCTAGCACTGGTGTAGGCCTTGCCACCATCTCCAGACTTTGTTTCAAGAAGCGTTCTGACCTCCAAAAGCCTGTTGGAGGTTGTCCACCCAAGCTTTCCTCTACCAATATTTGCCATGCTATTCACCTTATTGCTACTCACAAGGCAGAGAATGCTGTTCAGGTGACCAAAGCACTCTCCAATGTCATCAACCAGCCTCTCCATCCTAACTCCATTCGTCAACACTTGAAGAAATTTGGGATGAAGGCTGTAGTCAAGTCCAAACACCCTGTACTTTCTACTAAGCATCGCAAGGCTTACTTGAACTTTGCTATTGCTCACAAGGATTGGACTATAGAGGACTGGAAGAAGGTCATATGGTCTGATGAGACCAAAATCAATTGCCTAGGTTCAGATGGATGCAAATGGGTATGGAAAAAGCCAGATGAGGGCCTTAGTAACAGGCTAGTGCAAGGAACTGTGAAATTTGGAGGAGAATCTGTGATGGTATGATGATGTATGAGTTGGCTATGCTGCTAAGATTGATGGTAGGATGGATGGAGACCTTTATCTTCAGATTTTGAAGGATGATCTGCTGAATACTCTGCAGTATTATGGTCTTGATTCATCTGACATCATCTTTCAGCAAGACAATGACCCCAAGCATACTTGTAGAAAAATGAAGGAATGGCTAGAAGAGCAGGATTTTGAGACCATAGTGTGGCCTGCACAGTCTTCTGATGTCAACCTCATTGAACATTTCTGGGGTTACCTCAAAAGAAGGCTGGCAGAGTATGAACATTCCTCAAATGGAATTTTGCAGTTATGGGAGAGAATTCAGGAAGTATGGGAGGGGATATCAGTTGAGGAGTGTCAAAAATTGATTGAAAGCATGCCAAGGAGGGTACAGGCTGTGGTGAAGGCCAAAGAAGGATACACCAAGTACTGATATATATCAAATATTCCCTCTGTATCAAAAGTTTAAAAACTGTACCAATGGTGTTCCTTATTTAAAATGATCATATATCCACAGCCCCTGGGTCAAATCACATAACCCAGGGACTGCTTTGTAGCCAGGAGTCTGTGCTCTATTTGGTCTCACCAAAGCGAGGTGTAATTCCTATCATGATGTAATTGATGTGCATGCATGAAGGAAAGCAATAAGGCTCCAACTAGCACCCTGCTCCCTTTGCCTTTGCCAGATGGCCCATGGCAGGATGTTACTGCTGATTTTATCACAGATCTTCCCCCTGTTACAGAAATCCCCTGGATGTTCAAGGCCGAAGAACACAAGTTCAACTCATGGATTACTCCATGGGAACCTAATGACTCTTCTTCTGATTTCCTTCATTTCTTTGATCTTCCTTCTGACTCTTTTGATCCCTAGATGGAGTTCCATTCTTCTTCTGCTCTTCCATTCCAACCAGAACTCCTAATCCCTTTGCTTCTCATCTTTGATCCTTTCCACAGTCTGTAGTGTGTCTTCCTTTATTCTGCTATTGTTCCTTTCTGCAGTCCGCAGTTCATCTGTTTCTTCCCAATTCTTCTTATGGAATGCCCTTCTAGAACGGCACTCCACTGTTCCATTTCCCCTTTAGGACTCCTTATTCGGGGTCCGCTCATAGTATATAAACACCCAGTGTACTTGTACTTTTCCCCAGTTAGTTCTATGCAATACAAGTGTAGTATCTAGTCCAATCCGCTGGTAGATTGTGATCTACTTGTCAAGACCCTTCTCATAAGTCTCTACACCTACCAAGCATTGTAGACTCTTTGATTAGCTCTGAGGTTAACGCGGCCCTCAAGCTTAAGACTTGCTGCTTTACTCATTGTTCGTCACATGACTCTAATGATACATTCAGAACATCCCTACTGAGCTTACTTTTTGGACTCAATTGTTTCTTCATCTTGCTATATATAGTATTAAGGTCACTACTCCCATGTACTCATCTTACAATCATCCCAAGTTTAGATTTTGTGATAGGAATGGACCATTTTTGTTAATTAAAAATACCCATTTCTTTCCTCAACTCAATTTCCAAATCTTTGAGGAACTTGAACCTGAATATTTCAGATCTCAACCGATTGTTACATGGATCAGCATTCCAACCTCACTTTTATCCATAGATATTATTGGAGATGAAGAATGAGAAGTCCTAGCAACACTATCTCCACTCACAGATCTCTATGATGACGATGACAATACATCTGAAACACATGCATGGATTCACATTCCTTCCACTTTACCTCCTCTGCTTCCTTTAGTCATTACTGATGAAATATCCTTTATACAGACTTTCATTGCCAATATCTTCATATATTAAGCAGATATGTCTTCTTTCAACATTAACTCCACCATTCAAGCCTGCACTGCCATCCTTACTGGCAGTAGCAATTACACTACTTGGTCTTGTCAAGTCTGCAACCTCCTTACTATGGCCACTTGGTGGACCATAGTAGACGGATCTGTGACATATGCTGCTCAGCCTGATGCAGTGACTCAGGCCACTTGGATTTCATATGATGGACAGGCACAATCAATGATTGATATCTTCATACATGCCGACATGCAGCATCTTATGAAAGACACTTACAAACCAGTTGGTAACATAACTCACCTGTCACTTGCAAAGAACTTATGGGATTATTTGGCTACACTTTATTCTTCCGTCAGAATTACAGGGCAGTATGAAGCCTTTGCCAAGGTTCTTCATACTAGGATCATTGATCTAAATGAGACCAACTGTTGTGATGCAGCAGACATCCTGAGTCAGCTTAATCAACTGACCAGTAACTTCTATGAAATGACTACTGCCGGTCTCTCCCTTCCCGACAATCTTTGTGGCATGATCATGCTGAATGCCCTTCCATCTTTCTACCACTCCCTCGTCTCGACTATTGTCCAGACCGTCACTCCTGCTACCTTCACTCCCAACAACCTCATCCTGAAACTTTTTTTCAGAATTGCAACTTCATTCAACCACTCATTCGAACAAATGCTCTCTGGTTCATCACCTCCAGGTTGAGGAATGATCAGAAGCCAATCATACTAATATGATTCAACATGCTCCTACCCACCCCATGTGCATCCACTGTGGGAAGTCCCATCTGTTGCAGAACTGTTGGGAAGTTTACGGTTGCCCCAGACAACAAGCATCCCATCACCCATACAGCAACAAGACCCAACATGGAAGGAAGCCCTATAAGCCGTCCTCACAGAATTCTGCTTTGCATGGTGCTAAGGGGCCTTTCAAGAAAAAGAGCAACTATAAAGAGAAAGGTAAAGCATGTGCTAATGAGGTTGATAGTTTTGCCAATGCAGTTGATATGGTAAACAAGATGGACATTGACCCTGATTATGGTTAACCTACTTTCTTTGAATCTGAAGCCAATTGGAGCTATGATCAAGGAGATATGGGCATGAGCATTACCATGGCCGCATCCAATGTACCTGGACCTTCTCAGCCCTTTTGTACTGGCTCCTCTCCCCCATCGCTCTAAAAGAGGAGCTAAATCCAAGAAGCTGAAGTCACTTCCTTCTCATTTCCATGGTGATACTAGACGTAATCATGATGGTTCCTGGAAATATGGCATCAACCATAGTATTCTTAAACAGGAAGAGGAGAATACATACAGTGACTATTCAAATGTAGCGGATGGTGAATATTATTATGATTCTGCTTATTCAGGGGCATTTGCCCTAGGTGTGAAAGATCGAGAATCTGACTTTCATCGAAATCATTGGCTTGTTGATTTGGGATGCTTCAATCACATAATGCCTTACCTTGATGACTTCTTGAATCTGTCTAATGGAGAACAATATGCTGGCACTGCTAATGGAGCAGTCATGCACATGCATGGTCCAGGGACCATTGTTCTCAAACAGGATGTTTCGGAAGCCACTCCTTTCATATTGACTGGAGTTTGGTATGCTCCTGATGCTGCTCACAGATTATTATCTGTTACCACACTTACCCATCAGGGGTTTAAGTGTGAAATTACAGATCAGATCAAGATCTGGAACTCTCAGGGAAGGTTGGTAATATGTACAGACCATTGCTTTATTACCAACTACTCCACTCCACTGGTTTCAGTCCATTCTGATCACTCCAGATGATTCAGTCAACTCCTTGCAGGATGACAAGTCATATGACTTGTGGCATTACCAGCTTGGACATCCATCCAAGAATGTGCTCCATCATGCCCATATCTCTCTTAAGGGCATTCCCATTCCATCTCCTCTGGATAAACCCAATATTTGAGGGGCTGTGCCCTTGGCAAAGCTCATCAGTGGACTTTCTTTGAGTCTGCCAAGTGAGCTTCTCAGGTTCTTGATTTAATTCACACTGATCTTTGTGAAATGCTGACTTTGTCACATTCTCACAAGAAGTGGATAATTACCTTTATTGATGACACTTTGGGTTTCGCAACCCTTCATTTTCTTAAATCTAAGGCTGATGCCATACAGGCACTTCAGGATTTGATTGCCTGGGTGGAAAACCAAACTGGTTTTTGTCTCTGCTCTGTATGTCCAGACTATGGGGGGAAATACATCAATCATTCTCTTCAGACATTCTTATCATCCAGAGGCATCGAACATCAAACTTCTGTGCCTCATACCCCTCAGCAAAACAGTTGTGCTGAATGTTTTAATCACATGATTCTTGAAAAAGCTGAGGCTATGCACCAACATGCTTGCCTACCTCTGTCATTTTGGCAGGATGCTGTAGAAACTGCTCTACACATCTACAACAGACAGCTCATGCATTGTCTTGAATGGTCAACTCTGATTTCCAAATGGAATGGAGATATCCTAGATGTGTCTTATTTCAAGGTATTTGGTTGCCAAGCTTACATCTTCATTTCAAAGGAAGATTGTGTTAATAAGCTTTCAGCAAAATCCAAGGAAGCCACTTTCATTGGATATGAAAAAGGCACAAAAGGTTACCAATTCTGGTCACCTAAGCACAGAACTGTTGTGGTTTCATCCACAGCCACTTTTAATGAATTTGTCTTTCCACATTGTTTTAGAAAGTCTGATGACAAACCTGCTGATGTCTCTATTCCAGACAACATCACGGACCAAAATAATGATCAAAGGGATCAACTCGATCCTAACTCAGCTGAACAAATTCTGGTCACACATCAATATTTTTTTCCACCTATGGAAGATCCACATCCCAGTGACAATTCCCTCCACAAAATGATCAACAGCCATCTCGCTCTCCATCACCTACTATTCCACCACCTGTCTACCATTCACAATCACCACAGTTATGCAGAGGAGCTCATGTTCGTAATCCACAAATTCTCTCTGACAACCTATATGAAGATAGACCTCCGGTGGAGATTGAACGTGAGATACATGCAGAACCTTCTCAATTGCCTAGCAACAAAGATGATGATCTTGGAGCTATGTATAGTGTGAAGTTCTTTAACTGCATTATAGCCGCAGCTGCACCCATTGCGGGTGTTCCTTCACACTATAAGGATGTTCTGAAACTACCAAAGTCAGAACTAGCTAAATGGAGAACTGCGATGGAGGATGAAATTAAATCCCTCCATGAACGCAAAGTATGGGAATTGGTTGATCTTCCACCTGGATGTAAACCTGTCAAAGGGAGATGGATATATGTTGTCAAAAGTAATGGCCGTACTAAGGCCTGCTTTGTTGCAATGGGTTTTACCCAAATCTATGGAATAGATTTCAAAGAAACCTTCTCTCTGGTTGCAAGATTCAAAACTGTTTGACTCCTTCTTTCCATTGCTGCGCTAGAAGATTGGGAAATCGAAGTGCTTGATGTCAAAACAGCTTTTCTATTTGGCAATCTTGATGAAGAAATTTATATGGAGCAACCTGAAGGATTTGCCAAATCTGGCATGGAGAATAAAGTTTGTCGCTTGCTTAGGGCAATCTATGGTTTGAAACAAGCTTCCCTACAATGGAACAAGGCTCTCCACCAATTGCTTCTTGATATGGGTTCTATTAGAACACATGGAGATCCTGGGGTTTATGTTCATTTTAACAGTCAAGACATTATTATCCTTGTCATTTATATTGATGATGCTCTATTCATCGATTCTAATTGCCCCTACCTCATGATGAAGAAGAAACAGTTTATGGCAAAATGGGAAAGTAGAGATCTTGGTGCTGCAACTGAATATCTTGGCATGTGCATCACCCATGATTGCACAAAACGTACTCTCAAGCTAGATCAAATTGCTTATGCTGAGAAAGTGATCAAGCATTTCAAACTTGATCTTGCCAAGGTTGCTTGCACACCTCTTCCATCTGGATACAATCCTGGACCATACACGACTCCTTCTACTCCTCATCTCCATTCACAATATCAGTTGGTCATTGGATCACTGTTATACATTATGCTTGGCACTTGTCCAGACCTTGCATATTCTGTAATCAAGATGTCACAGTTTTCTTTGAATCCTTCAGAAGAACACTTGTTACGCTAAGTGTAGAACCTAGCTTTATCCGGAGGAGTCACATGACGAACGACGGAGAAAGTCGGATGGTTTCCAAGTCCAAGGTCCTACGTTACCCTTGAGACTGAGTAAGTTGAAGAGTCTACTGCGCTTGGTAGGCGAAGAGACTATGAGAAGGGTCTCGACAAGTAGACTCGCAAGTCCACAAGCGGATTGGGCTAGATACTACACTTGTATTGCGTAGAACTAACTGGGGAATAATACAAGTACAGCGGGCGTTTATATATGTGAGAGCGGACTCTGAATAAGGAGTCCTAATGGGGAAACGGAACAGCGGAGTGCTGTTCTAGAAGGGGATATGTCCGTAAAGGAAACTGGGTAAAGGGGAGGAATGGA
>JBBPRV010000267.1:0-24612 GCA_038093235.1 Boletus harrisonii
CGGGCATGCATGCCAGTCAACCCTATCGTGGCAACGGACTGTCAGAGTCGCGGCAGAGCGGCGGGGCGTGACGCCTGAAGGAGGGAGCCTCGGGTTAGTCCTGCATCCACACAGCTTTCACTGCCAAAAAGATATTTGGTCCGTTCTGTCCAACGCACAAAGACACGTCAGTGTCGCGTAAGCGAGCGGCCATATCAGACGCAAAAATGATAGGAAATAAGGTGGCTGGACAGTCAGCCCGCACTGGTACCCGCACGCGATGACATCGCACACGAGCTGGTGTTTCGAGTTCTGCAAGTCAAAAGGGAGTCAAACAAGTCTACACCACTTTAGACAGTACCTAGGTCCATTTCACATCCAGCATTTGGACAGGCTTGAACTGGTCCGTCCGAACTTGACCTCGGTGCGCGTTGGAGTACATAGGGAATTGATAAAGATCGGAAGGTGCGGCACTTGTACTTTGGAGTCCAAGTTCCTGGACAAGCCATTATGTAACACCGCGTATGCCATAACATTTCGGAGCCGTAGCCGGTTTTGTGTCAGGCAGGCCCTCATCGATGTCCCTCATCGGCTACTTTTCAGTAGTTGGAGCGACTCAGCAACCACATAACTGGTTGCCAAGTTTCAAAAAGATACTGTCATTGTAGGTGCAACAGAATGATGATGCTAAGCAGAGGAACTGGGATCTGTAGACTATGGTAGTCACTAGTCTGGTGACCAGACCGGTCTATGAGGTGCAAGCCGTCGAGGGAGCCGGCTGCCGATGCTATTGGAGTGCGTGCTGCGGCAGTTCTTGTAACGTGAAATCGAGGACGACTTGCGTAACGGATCTCAGAGGTAGTATTCATTTCACGATCAACGAAATGAGCGGACGGTCTTGAGAGAGATCAAAGTTGCGTCACAATAGATCATGCAAAATAATTTTGTTAATTTCATTTTCGATCATTTCAAATCATTTTCATCACCGATAATCTCGCGTTTTTTCATTGGTCAACAGTCCACGTGTCTCGATCAATCCGCAACCCCCTTTGCGCCCCAACGCAATCTACCAGACCGTCTATCGACGGCTTGCCTCATAGACGGGTCTGGTCACCAGACTAGTAGGTAGTCACCCTGTAAGGTAAGTAGAGTCTGTCTGTGGCGCCACCTCCTCAGGTCCTCCTCGCATAGATCTCGCTTCCGAAGCACTTCGTGCATCATGATGTGCTCAGTACCTGGCGGTGTTATTTCAAGTTGGACTAATGGCACCGAAAAATTGGCTCGAAACACCAAGCACCTGAACGTGGGTCTCATTGGCAAGAGTGATCTGCCAATGCAATACTGTCAATATGGATTATGGGCGGGGTACTGGTAATAAAGTTGAACATGATAATCAGCGCTCGTGGTAATCATATGCGTGGTGATGCACCAAGGTGATTTCACAGCGGACTCGATTTGTATGCATATTGAAAATGTTACTACAATCGAATACGTAGTCCACGAGAGTTTGTTAGAGGGGAAAGAAAGAAGGGGGCCATGAACATTCCACCTTAAATAGTTAGGAAAGAAGAAAATCGAAAAGAGTTATGTAAAACGTATATAAGTTTTTACTCTTGACACCCGAGCCCGTCTGAATCAGGCCCTTGGCAAGCCCAAAGTACAGTAATACTCTTAAAGAGCCTCATAATCAGAATCAGAACAAAGGAAACCATCAAGGTGGCTATAGACACGAATTCTAAGTATCGTGGATGCTAAATGTCATCTGCGGATACTTTGTAAGGCATTGTGCCATCAACAAACCATCAAAAACCGTAGGGTTCAACTCGTCTGACACATTTGGGTTGCGGCCGGATCCATTCGTCTTGTTTACGCTTGATGACATTCCGCATTTCCTCGGCGGTGCTTTCCATGACCATGGTTCGGAAGTCGAAACTAGTCAGTCTCTCTAGATGTAGTCTATCAGGACCAGGCGGGGGAAGTGGCCTGCGGCCCCGGCCACTGCCCATTCGAGGGAAACCGAAAGGCCATGTGGGCAAGTAACACATCTCCTATCGACTGTTCATGAGTCGCAGCGTAAAAATACCTGGTGACCGCATGACAAACGCACCTCGCGACCACAGCCAGGATTGCACTTGACCCACACGTTCCAGTCGAGCCATGCCATTAGGCGGTCCAGGTCCTCTGCCCAAGTATTCCAAAGGTGAGTTACCTCGGCAATGTCGGGGGATTTCTTTGTGTTTAACGATCGGTCGAGGCCCGCGTAGACGCCGGCGGCCCACATCTTCGTCACCACACGGCAAATCTCACGGGTGGTTCCTCGTACAGCCTGAAGAAGCAATGTCTCTGAACTGGTCATAGAGTCTACCTCGGAATCCATGGTGTACGTATGTGTTGTGGCACAGAGCTTGTATATGGGAATTGTCCAGTTCAGCTCGTCCCTGTCTGATTGGTTGGTTGGTGTGGCTGAGAGAAGGAGGTAAGGCGTCAACATGGTTCTAAGCTGAGATTGGGTTTTGTTGGCGAGATCAAGGATTTCGTCCGGGTCTGTTACTGGCGAGTTTAGGAGATAGCGCGTTAATTCGAGCCGTCCGGCGTATCGGTCAACGATGACCTGGACGAGTGTTCTCCAGTCGATTCCGCTTGACAGGCCCTTGGGTGTGAGCAAAATTGCCTCCAGCTTCGACTTTACGGCCGATAGATCTTCGCTAGATATATTTTGCACACGATGATCCCACCTTTCTTGACCGGCTCGAATGACAACCAATGAAGGCACAAGTTGGGTGTCGTAGAGGGAGACCAATCCAGCTAGATCCAACTGGATGCGGGTCTCGCCGGGGAAATGATTGTGCCAAGAACCGGCGTTCATGACCTCAATCCAGACAAATTCCGCTGTTTGAACTACATCGGTATTTTTCCAAGCAAGGGATCCAACGGAGAGGGGCTCACGTATTATTGGTGGAACAAACTCTCGATTCAGTAGATTTGCAACAGAAACTACACTAATGCCAGAAGTGAAGTCACAAAGCATCACCTCACTAAAGTCGTTTAAGGAGAGCTGATCCACGGGCAAAATGATGGCTCACAAATCCATTTCCATCCTGTAATGTGTCCAACGCAAGAAGATATCGGAAAAACTGAAGACTTACCTCACAAAGCCATCCACACCAAATTTCTTTCCCCAGTCACAGAGGTCATGGCTTCGCTGCTCGTCGTCGCTCGTCTCATGTCGGCCGGGTCCACCCCATACAATAAGGTCTTGTGTATCCAATGAGCCGTACGGAAGTTTCACCGCACTGCTGCCGTCAAAATATATGACTTTGAGAGGTCGAGTGGTTGCAAGCGTGAGATGCCAGCATCCTTGTTGGAGGTGACCCAGTCTAGTATCCCATTCCCATTCCCGACAGTAAAAATACGAATGTTCAGGATCTGTAGCAACCCATTCCGGGCCCGGTGGTAACCCTTGGTCCATCGACCCATGGTAGAGAAGGGTTCCTTTCGGAATGCTTCCTGGTACAATGTTATGACCTGGAGGGGGTGTGTTCGACGGAAAGCCAGAAGCGCGTGGATCACTTACCATTTCTCATGCGCGTGTTGGGCCAGTGTTGAAGCAGCGAGTGCACCGTCTCGAACACGAGATGATCAGTAGCATTAGGGTTCGGGAGCTTGTCGAGGCGCCAATCCTCGTTGTCGAGACGGTGGAACTCATCTTGCTCATGGTAACCTGAGCCCAATGGCACCTGGCTGGCAAGCGTGGGGACTAGAGCTGTTGCCACCAGATTGAGAAGAGCTGCTCGCAGCATCGCAGAACACCACAGAAGTGCCAGTTGGGAACGACAAAGCTAGCCGAACCGCATCCGAGTTAGCCTGAGGCCTTGTACTCACATGCTAACCGTGACGCCACCATCACCAGTACATACCTTGCGCGTTCATCAGCAACCCGTCTTGGCTGTCTTTGTCTCGTCAGACAGCGAACGGATATATTCCGGAGATGGAAAAGGACGAGTCATTGTCACATCCACGAGATCGCTTCGAACAATCGCGGACTGGAAAGCCCACAAAGAGGGCCTACTTGGCATCGAGGAATGTGGGGACCATGTCATTACGTTCGTGTCTTCTCACCGACGCCGCGTGGAACTGATGGCACATCCCCTCCTTTTGAAAGTCATGGCAGAGACAACAAGATTCACGTTTGGCAGCGTCCAACGGAATCGGTGTCTATCCGACAGGGCGGGGCAGCTTCTTTGACCAATCAATCTCCTCCACCGCTCTGTTATTCCTTGGACGTCAATGCACTGAACTTTTGCAGGTTCTCTCTTCTTTCAAGTCCCAGTTCAAATAATGACCTCACAGCGCTCATTTCTGTCCCAAATCTTGTCGAATCAGCTCTAGTAAGTTACACCAGTAGGCGTTTATAACTCTCATCGGAACGTGCCTTTTAGGCGGACATTTGGACATTGCCCAACCGCACCAGACTACATGCTGCAATCGGGGACAAAGAAGACACCTCTACTACTCACTTCTCCGATGGCCGTTCTGGAAGCAAACCTGGTCAGTCGATTCTAGGTGTACGTCAATGTACTCTCTGATGATTTTGCAGGCATCATCATGTCAATGCACGTTTATTATGCCCCCCTGACATCGCCATCTACGTCAAAGACACAGCGAGAGCTACGACTTTTATGCGGGTACGAAGATGGGGGAGTCGTTCTCCGCCGGTGCACCACCCCTGAAGGCAGGCAGACAGTGGAAGGCAAAGGGTGGGAAGTCGTCTGGAAGAGCCGATTGCATGTCGAATCGGGTCCGTCGTCACTTGCTAACGCAACACCGACGTACTTTACTGATCCCCGTTGGTTTTAGTGATGGCCATGACTGTATCAAAAGACTGTAGCTTTGCGCTGACGGTCTCTGCTGATCACATCGTCGGAAGATATGACCTCGTACGTTGTTGTACATTGAGCTCGGGATGAAGCTTAGATCGTATTCGTTCTCAAGAATACGCCAACGCAGATTGAAGCAGACCAATCAGCACAGGCGTTCAGGACCAAGCATCCAGGAAATGGCGCCATTTCCATTCGCGATGACGGGCGTGTATGCGCTGTCGGAGGCTGGGATGGCCGGTGAGTCCCGTTCTTCCACTATGGATGTACCATGGTCCCTCAGGATTCTTGGGATCTAGAGTGCGGCTTTACTCGACCAAGAGTTTCAAGCCACTTGGAACATTAGTGTATCACAAAGAAAACTGTCATGCCCTCGCTTTTGCCTCGACCTACGTGGGACGCACCACCACCCTTTCAGGTGGCGATGAGGATGAGGATGACATGACGGACGAAGAAAAGCGTCAACGAGGACGGTGGTTGATTGCAGCAGGAAAAGACGGCCGAGTGTCGATATGGGCTTTGATAAGCTTTGAAAAAGGGACATACGTTTGATGATTTTCACCAACTTCGATCTTTAAATTTGGCAATCGAACATTGGTATGTTATGTAGAATACAGCAGATGGATAACAATAAAAACAATCTGGGAACGACCCGACAACGGAAGGACCGGAACCAACTATGTACACCAGCACTCACTAACCAAGTACATCGGGCGTAAACATTCAATTGTTTCACAAGAGACCAGCCGAACGCAGGTCACGGTGTAATCGCGCTTCGTCAAGTTCCTGTTGCGTCGGAATGCGCGCCGCATCTTGGGGTGACTCGTGGTCGCCCAACCCAGAAAGATGGAATACACTTTCGAGTGTCCGGTGGGTCACAATATCCCGTTCAATTTCTTGGGCTGTAGGTGATCCTCGTGCTTGGGCAGCACGAATGGAGGCTTCCCAATGCTTGACGCGCCAGAAGCCGATCAAGGAAGATAAGAGAAGAAACCAGCCTGGAAGGAAAATGTAGATCGGCACCATGAACCCAAGCGTATTATCGTTCGTGTACGTACCCAACGTCATGAGTAGAAACGACAACCATTCTCTCGATGTGACATTGAGGAATGCGCCATCCGGTGGTGGATGCTCGGCCGAAGCAGAAGCGGTTGATAAAAAGGAACGTTTTGATAGCCTCCGTATTCCCGAAGGGTTTTCGGCTGGAATCCCAAAGCCATCCTCTCCAGCACGGGAATAAAACCCGTATTGAATCAAGGTGAGGCCAAGGCCCGCTCGAGAGCCGAACTTGGCCGCGTGAGTTGTATGAAGGAGGTACGTGAGCAGGAAACCGACGAATTGGAAGAAGAACGATGTGAAAAGGTTGGCGACAAAAGTGAATATGGAGCCAGATGGAAGATCGTCAATGATCATCCCAGAATCCGTGTCCAGACCTGCCGGTGCATGCACAGTTGTTTCCCAGTAAGGAGGTACCGCATCTGCCTGAGCAGCAGCATACGACTAGGGCAAGAACCAATTAAGAAAATCTTTTCTACACATTAAAAGACGTACTGGGGGTGCATTGCTCTGTGTGTCCTCAGGCACGACATAGACGCTGCCATCGTTTCTGTGTACTTGTGCGCGTCCGCTTGGCTTCGCTGTGACATTGGTAAAGACGCCATCGTTCTGCGTTCCCCCACCAATGGTTCGAGAATGGGATATGCCTTCAGTGGTGGGCAAGCGTGTGTAATGAGTGGGTAATATAGCGCCAACGGCTCGGCGGAAGAAAGAAGGGCGATGAATCGGGATTGCTATGGGTGACGAAGGGACAAGTCCATTGGAGTTGCCAAAGTCGTTGGGGAGTGCGACAGCGGACGGGCGAGGAGGGGAGCCAGGTGGTGGTCGAGCATAGTCAAAGTCGCGCTCGAAATCGTAAACGGCTGGGGCTGTTGAACTCGCTTTGGATGTGTCTGTGGGCGGTCTGGACTGGGTGGGTGGTGTTGTCGTTGCCCCCGGGTCGTGTTGGTCCTCCTCATCAGATGCAAATGCTTCATCGAGTTCGCGATCCGCTTCCCTCGTTGGCTGCCGCGTTGGCAGCGGTGCGTAGCTAGCTAGCATCTTGAGCTAGAAGCCCAAACGTTCTGAGTCCTAGTAAATAAAACGTATGAAAAAAATGATATGGAGATAGGTGATAGAGATGAGCTTCAAGTTGGAGACGCCACGCCGCACGAGTCAACACCATGGGTATGTACATAAGCATAGCAACCTCCACTACATACTAAGCAGTAGTTAACCAGTACACCAACCAGCTGCAACCAACAGGTTCTGTCAATCAACTAGTTGTAACACACCTTGGAACCCGCTAATGAGTCGGTCCACCAGCCAGGGCACCGCCTCAGAGATCTCCTTTCCCCAGGAATTCCACCTTCCTTTGCACCATCTCCAACGCGTCCTGTCCTAGTGTAGCAGTACACTAAGTATATCACCACCCTCGACCAGCGAGTAGATTGCCTTGGCGAATTTAGCCGGATCTCCCGGCCATTTGAACCCCGGAACGGTCAGCTTACTCCGGGAGACTGCGAGCAATGATGTTTTATTGCTGTAAACCGAATTCTCGGGCAAAACCGTGGAGTTGGGCAATACATTCGTGTCGAAGCCTCCGGCTTGTACGGTGCATATCTAGTCCGGATCTTAAGTGGGCTTCTGGGAAAAGGTAGCCCCGATGTTCCATTGTGGAAGGAGTTCCATTGCCAGCCCCTCTGAAATTTTACCAAAAGCTGCTTGTCCCCTAAATTAGGTTACCAACTCGTCCAATGGTGACATCAACTCTAGGTACGAGCAATCTATCCTTGGAGTAGCTCGCTGAAAGTCCTTGGAGCAGCTCAGGCTTCCTGAGCGCCGCGAGACAATAACACCTTCAGCCAGGGCAAATTCCACCATCGGTGACTAATAAAGATGGGATATTTTCTGGCAGTCCCTGGTGCACCCTACCTTATCTACTCGGGATTGGCCTGCTAAAATCAAGGTGAGGGTTCAACATCAGCCAAACTATGCTGACGCAGAAAGCTGAAAGACGTTTGAGTTGGGCTGGCTAGGTTAGCCCAGCCTTACCGGGCTCGCTTGGAGCGAATGAGAGGGCTTCGACTCGCTCGGGCTCGGCGGAGGTGGTAGTTCATTTTAGTTGTTTGGTTGGCATTGGTTGTATCCTCAGTTGAGTTTGCAGAGGCCAGCGGCAGATTGGCCAGTATTATCTAGGGGATCGTTCGTGTGAAGCAGCTCCTTCGCAGTTCGTTATTTCTGACAGAACTAAGAAGGTCGGTCCCCGCTGAGAAATCGTGTCAGCGCAGGGCTCGACTTGAATACGCCCGAGGGCGAACCCGACTAAACATGGCCACGGAAATCTGCATACCCGGAACAAATGTTTCCGTGTGTCACGAGTGATGGGGATTTACTGGTTACAGGTCAGTGACACCGGGTAGTTTACAGAGTTACACACCCCTGACTACCGCGGGTGAGCGTAAGTACTGTTCTCCTCCGTCTCCTCCAGGTTTCCAGTTGGATGTATCCTCTCAACCACACCCAACAAACGAGGGTTTTGCAAACGCATGGCACCGAAACTAAAGGTCATCACGCAGAAGATCAGTAGACCAAGGTTCTGCCCCAGAAATTTCCTTTTCACGTAACTCCGCCACCTCTTTCGCTACCGCCAACGCGTCTTGTCCTATGGGAAGGTGTAATGGAACATCACCGCTCTCAACCAGCGCGTAGATAGTCTTTGCGAATTTTTTTGGGTCTCCATCGAACTTGAACCCTGGCGCGGTCAATATGCGTCGAAGGACCGTAAAAGGGGATGCTTCATCGTTGTACACCGGGCTCTCGGGGAGAATCGTGGCATTGGGTAGTCCATTTGTGCTGAAGCTTCCGGTTTGAAGGATGCATATCTGGGCCGATTTATCGTGAAAGGATGGTGGGCGCAATCGAAGGCCACTGACCTTGATGTTCCATTGCGGCAGGATTTCCTTGGCCAGGCTCTTTGAAAATCCCTCTAGGGCTAAACATTCCCTCACGTAAGTTGCCAGCGTACCCTATTTCAGGTAGGTGACCTCACCATGTTTGCTGGGAGTGCGTGTCAGTGTTCCACGGCATATCATCGTCCTGATCAAACGTACCTTGCAGCGTAAATCGAAAAAGCAGGCGGACCCGCAAACCCCGCGAGAGAACTGCTCTGCAACAACACTCCCCCTCGTCCCGGTTCATTCACCTCTCTAAAGAACTTGATGGTTGCCCGGCTGACATGTACTGCGCCCCAGAAATTTACTTCGAACAGCGCCCGAGCGTCATTGATCGGGATCATTTCAGCTTCTCCCACGACCACGGAGCCCGCGTTATTGAAGACAACGTCCAGTCTGCCAAAGACCTCCTTGGTTCGCGCAAACGCATGACCGATATCGGCTTGGTTGGTAACATCGACTTTGAGCACGAGCAGTTTGTCTTCCGAGTAGCTCGCCGAGAGTTCTTGGAGCACCTCGGGCTTCCTGAGCGTCGCGACGACGATTTCGCCCTGATTCAAGATAAACTCGGTCAGGGATCTTCCAAACCCAGATGATGCACCGGTGACTAATGGGAGAGCATTAGCCATTGTTTCACAGGGATCTATAGGAGAGCGCTCTACTTAGCCAGACTCGTGGGTTTGCCATGTCGACGTTCAGCGTTGTGAGGGCAACTTGAGGGTGTCTTTGACGTGCGGGCCATATCTTATTACTTATCGGTTATCCGTGACGCATCAGACGATCAGCTCTGACATTTGACAGTCCCAACAAGATTCCTTCCGAGTCCGACAGTACTTACTACTCAGGCTATGAGTTGCCTGAAATGGTGACCTGAAACGATACGACTGGAACTCCGCCGCGGCTATGACCGAAGCGACTTTTCGGCGTCACATGACGTGACCATGCCTCAATCGAGGAGGGAATTTTGGCCCCTTGAAGTCAAAAGTCGTCTGGAAGGGAGGGAGGAATGACACGACGAGGTGTGTTGACAGTGCGAACAGGTCGTAACTAATAAAAAGGACGAACAGTGAGCCAACTAGTAAGAAATGTAGGCAACCGCGTGGATATACCCCCAGGTCATGGGGCAGCGGCGGTGTCCAAGGGGAATGGGGCAAAGGCGAGGGTGAGCGAGCGCGCGCATGCTCGCTTGCTCGCGTGACAGCAGGGTGGGGCGAGGGCGAGGGCGAGAGAGCACAAAGTAGACACCGCGTGAGTCTGCGCCGATAGGAATGACAGTACTCGTATGTGAAGTCGTCTTGAAGACTCTCGATCAACCTTGGCTCCATGCTTGCATACAGACTCGGATACTCGAACGGCCTAGAGGAAATTGATCAAATATTGCGTATTAGGTTTGCTCGTGTCCACAGTTTCCTGACATGCGTTCCTATAGACATTCATAGTCTGAACCCTTGGGTGGGTTCACCTTCCGGCCCGCATGACCAATCTGCCCCAGGCCACCCATTTATGTCACTGACATCAACTCATGTCTCAAGATGCTCAGTGGCAGAGAACTATATTAATGCAGGTGTACACTCTACCTTCTATAACCACAACATCCGCTTGAAGCCCTGCCATGCTGCAAAGCTGATGCCAGTCATTGGTATAATCTTCAGATAGCCTATACTGAGACCGATAAAGAATCCTCTCCACCCTCCGGATGCATATACAGCCCTCGTCGTTTCTCCCCAGCCTAACCATCGATCGGGACGCGTCAAACCACCTACTTGCATACGTCGTCGAACGACTTCGAAAGGGTAGGACACGGTCTGGGATATGGCCCCGGACACTGCACCGATGGCAAGATCTGCAGCGATACTGGGCCGGTGTACCTTGCCATCTACAACAGGGTAGAAATAGGCACGGCAGAAATCCCACACGAGAAACCCGGTCCCCGCGTAGGGAATGATGCCGGTCATGGTGACGGTGAATCCGCGATAAAACTTGAGTATCGGAAACCGTTCGAATATTTGTTTGGGGGTGGTCGATGAAGTGGATGAAGAGACGGCGGTTTCGTGGTAGACGTGAGACATAGCGCGGATGAATGAAGGCCGTTCGGTCTTGCTTGTCATGCGACTGTCAAACGCCATACGAACTCTGATTAATTCTAATGGGTATGTTAGTGTGACAGATGTCATTCCTTGACGAATGCATGTAAGAGAAGCTAGCAACGTGCATGAAGAACACACCTGCTAGTGCACCGGCAGTGAACCGTCGAAAATTTGTTTCGTAGCTTGGCGTTGGCATGAGCAGCTAGTAGAAGTGTCAGTTCAAACGAACATTTTCTAGGAAAATACGGCGACGTACCGCGCGCCACTGATCATATGCCATAAACTTTATGGCGGCATAAGGGAATATGCGGAGTAGTGTTGCAGAGTGTCCTTGAAGTAACCCCCGTGCGCCAGCATCTCTATATATTGCGAGACCAGCGCGAAGTGCCCCTTTCCACGACCCTTGAAGGTTCATGAATATCAGCCTGCGATGGAGGAGATACACCGGTATCCCACACCTGCATATTTCTGAAAGTCAGGGTTAGAGGCTTGGAACAGAATTTTAACTCTGTCGAGAGGTGCGACGGCCGTTTTCGCCTTCAAAAGACACAAACACTGTTATTATATGAGTAGCACTATAAAGAGCAGGGTACGCACGACACATCCTGCAAGACCACCGGCAAGACCGGAACGGAGGGCATAGTCAAGGCTGCGCTTGTCTCGATGAGAAGCGACAGAACTCATTAATATGTTGTTGCGCTCACGCGCAGGCCGGGCGAGCGATGATGGGAAAGCACAGAGGCACTTCAAGCGGGTTCATAAGCTCGGAAGGGTGTGCCGGGGATCTTACCCGTTACAAGTTTACAGATCACGTGCACGAAAGCCGTCACATGTCACGCCGGCTGAGAAGGGAAGTGACGGGAACTGCAAGCTGCGTTAGGAGTAACAGTAGGCGAACCTCCCAATCTCTTATCTAAGGTGCGGCAACTTCATTACCCCACCCTCCGAAACGTTGTGGGGAATTAGTCCAGGATCGGCCCCAAAAAGGCCGTTTCTTTCACGCGAGCAGCTTCTGTATGTTTCGAGCTCTAGATGCGGCATCGAAGCCAATGTATTAATTCACCTTCGCTGGGCTACTAGTATATAATAGGATCGAGAAGGTCAGTGTTCCGTGTTACCACTACCCAACGGGTCCCTCCTTGTTTATCATGACGCCCGTTCAAGCAGTAAAGGAATCTGATGAAGCGGTGTTGGCGCGTCTGGGGTATAAACAAGAGCTCAAGCGCGAATTCAAACCCATCGACGTGAGTGGAATACAGATATATATACTCACACATCAATCAATGGAGTTTCTGTTAGGTTTTCGGAATCGCATTCAGTATCATTGGGTTGTTACCATCAATAGCGTGCGTCCTGGCCTCTGTGCTCTACATCGTTTTCGCAACTCTTGCGCCATTTTTCAGTTCCGTGCTTTCGAATTCGGCAGCCAATGGAGGAGCTGTGTCAATGGTGTGGGGCGTACGTTCGGCACCCTTCGTTGCCTATATCTGTTCTTTGACGCTGTGTAGTGGGCTTTTGGGTCGTGTTTCATTATGTGCATTGGGATGGCGCTGGGCGAGCTGGCGTCATCAGCCCCGACGTCGGGTGGGGTACGTGTTTTGCCTCTCCGCCGATAGTCACTGGTACGAATGATGTGTCTCACAGCTGTATTACCTGACGTACACGCTCTCGTCCCCTCGGAGTCGCAACATTTTATGTTGGATCGTCGGTTGTAAGTCCAGTCGCGTGTTTGCCTTCGGCTGACGGTTTAGCAACTGGTTCAAGACGCGAGTACGATTAGCGCAATCGCTGGAATAGGTATCTAAGGCCATTTTCGTCTTCAAGTCCCCAAGTTGTCCTTTTAACGAATCATCTACTCAGCTTCGGTCGACTGGGGATGTACTGTCCAGATCGCTGCCGGAGTGAATATAGGTTCCAATGGGCAGTTGGTTTTCACAAGCAAACAATGCTAGTGAGTTCTTCCACCGGTATTACTCAATGCTAGGTATGAACTAGTCTGTGTTAGTGGCATTTACGCTGCGATCATACTCAGCCAAGCTATCGTTTGTAGTTTTGGGACGAAAGTGCTTGCGAGGCTACAGACAGTGTTCGTGATTTCTAACATGCTGTGAGTTGGAGTTGTACTCCTGCGTCACAGTGGTCTGAAACGTGGACAGGCTATGTCTCGTTATCATTATCGTGCTACCAATTGCAACGCCCAAAGAGTTGAAGAATCCTGTCTCATATGTCTTTGGGAACTTTACCAATCGTGAGTACTAGATACGAGATTCAAGTTATTATACTAAAAGCACTGTAGTTTCCAGGTGGCCAGATGTGTTTGCATTCATTCTCGGTTTGCTGGCGCCTCTTTGGACAATCTGTGAGTTTGCTTTCGTGCTTGATTTCTTCAACCCATCTCCATTATCGCTCTTAAAAGCCGGCTATGACGCGGTCATACACATCAGCGAGGAGTCATTAAACGCTGCAACCGTCGGACCTTGGGGAATGGTAAGTTGAAATCTCGTTCTCATACTCGGGACCAACCTCGAAGTTCTAAAAGGTCTGTGCCATCGCGATTGCCAGTGTACTGGGCTGGGGTAAGTCTACATCTGCCTGTCCACAGCGTCTAAATACCACAGGTCGGCATCAGTCATCAACGTGTTGCTGGCATTTTGCATGGGGCCGGTCATTTCCGACGTCCTGGACAGTGCTGTCAATCAACCAATGGCCCAGGTATTTCTAAATTCGTTCGGACAGTCATGGACGCTAGTCCTATGGTCGTTCGTCATCCTAGTCCAGTAACTTACCCACTCCTCCCTCTTCGATTGTCCTCATGTTACTCTCAGATACATGATGGGCTCCTCCCTCGTCCTTGCAGCGTCCCGCCAATCCTTTGCATTCGCCAGGGACGGCGCCCTCCCCCTCTCCAAATTACTCTACCGAGTGAACACGTACACGGGCACGCCTATCAACACGGTGTGGTTCGACTGTGTACTCGCACTCCTGATTGGATTGTTGGCTCTGTTGGGTCGGGCAGCGATCAGCGCCGTGTTTACGATTTCAGTGACGGCAACGTATGTGGAGTATATGACGCCCATCGTGTCGAGGTTTGTGTTTGAGAACGATTTCAAGCCAGGACCATTTTCGCTCGGGGTGTTGGTAAGTTCGGCTGAGTCTGCATTTCGTGGGCGGGAGGACACTAACGCCAATTTGCGGCAGGGTGCCCCGATCGCGGCAGTCGCCGTCGCCTTTATGTTCTTCATGCTCGTCATTCTCTGTTTCCCGTCTTCCCCTAATCCAGACGTCACCACGATGAACTATACGTCGGTCGTATCGGGTGGGGTGATGTTTCTCGCGATGATGTGGTATTATTTCCCCGTATATGGGGGCGTGCATTGGTTTCAGGGCCCGACGTTTAACGTGGAGGGAAAGACCCCATCGAGGAGAACGTCGGTGGAGGACGAGGGGTCGGTTTCGGGAGAAGGAGATACAATAGCGGAGTAGTTGGTCGTGCTTTGAAGGGCAAGATGGATATGGGGACCATGAACACTACTTGACATTCCATATTGCCTGACTTTCTTCCTTCCTTTGGGACCTTGTTTAATGTCCAACAGGGCGGTGCTCTTTGGTAGACAGCACATCGGTATCGGACTGTTCATGTGTGCATCATGTTCCCAGTTTTCCTTGTGTTTCATAGTTACTCGTAGGGTATCCCTTTGTTCTCGTAAAAAATTTCGCAAGAGGGCTCTGATGCTTGTGCATAGTGATGTAAGTATTATGGTCCGTCTCTCGACAGCTCGCACGAATACGTTCATGCATATCCAAAAAAAAATTGCGAGGGTGCGCCGCGCACCGGAGATCGGGATAGTAGGCTCCATCTTACTCACCGTCCAATGCCATCACAACTTGGCCTTGCACTTGTTGTTATCCTTTTTCAAATCCGCCGACCAAGGCGCAGCATCCACCAACACCTTGCCCATCTTCTCCAGTCTAAGCTGCAGCCTCTCCAACGCATCCTCACCGATAGGTAAAAATAATGGTATCTTCTTGCCCTCGACCAGTCGATACAGCGTCTCTGCAAACTTGTACGGGTCGCCGTCAAACGACGCCTCTTCACGTGCATCCCGTAAAATTGCGGTTAGAGTACCGGTGTAGGCGGGGTGGAGAGGGAGGACATTGATGGCGGCGATGACGTTGGTGTCGAACCCGCCCGTTTGGAGGACGCAGATCTAGTTGTAGGTGAATGATCAGTGGGGGCGGTGTGGTGCGAGTTGAGATGCGGGACACGCCTTGATGTTCCATTCTAGTGGGAGTTCCTTTGAAAGTGATTCCGAGAAGCCATCGACGGCTAGGTATGTTCATGTCCAGATTGGCGAACCAGGTCGACAAAGGAAGGTCCAGAAGACTCACCATGCTTACTAGAAAAACACGTTGCATGGGTTAGATCATTGGAGGCGCGCCTCGATACGACTTGCACCGCTCGCTCACCTCGCACAGTAAAATGCAACACCGGGCCCTCCGAGAAACGCCATCATCGAGCTATTCTGCAATAACACCCCACCTTTCCCAGGTGGATTCACCTCCCTGAAAAACTTTATCGCCGCCCGACTCACACCGACTACACCCCAGAAGTTCAGCTCAAATAGTGCGCGGGCGTCGGCGTCGGGGGTGCACTCGACTTCGCCGAACATGCCGTTTCCGGCATTATTGAACACGACGTCGAGCCGCCCAAAAACTTCTTGGGTGCGGGTAAACGCGGCGGTGATATCAGAGGGACGGGTGACGTCGAGGGTGAGGAGAAGGAGTTGGGTGGGAGGGTAGAGCTTGGTGAGAGGGGCGAGTACGGAGGGTTTACGGAGTGTGGCGACGACGATGTCGCCTTTGCGGAGGACGACTTCGGTGAGGGCTTTTCCGAATCCGGAGGACGCGCCGGTGACTGTGGTGGATGGTGCCGCGTGAGTGTGAGTGAGTATTCGATGTCTCGGGTACGCACTGAGCCAGACTCTTGGAGGATGCATTGGGAAGAGAGATGGGATGAAATAAAGCGAAGAGCGTCAAGTCGACGCCAGTTACTCACCCAGACGCACCATTGTCCGCGTCTGATTCTTCTCGTTAACGAAAATGAAGCATCTTCGGGAAGAATCGTAATGCATCACGGCATTGCTGGGACATGCAGTATCTGACAATCCGTGAGTTTTTAATGCTCGTCAAGGTCTGCACAGCTTGAGCCCCTGGCATAGAGCATCCCCAAGTAGCTGCGTTGAATGAGTGGCTCAAGGCTGCTCACTGGCCGAGCATAAGCATCTAATTGATCCCAAAAGGTGGCTCACTGACGTGACTTCCAAATGGAGAATACTACGCTTTCTTCTTTCCGCAGGTGGTGACGAGGTCTTGACGAGGGTTGTATTTATAAATAAGACCTCACGGCGTCCATCCTTTCATTGACCATGGTCAGATAAGCATACTATTTTGAGTTGAGGCAGGTTCGTCACGGCAAAGGGTTGCCGGTTAGACCCCGGAACTTCGACGCCAGTCCATTGTCTCGCTCGAGAGATGAGTCCCCTCGCCAACCTTATTGACCTCCTTGCTATCTATAACCGTGATGGCGCCCACCGACGGGCCGAAGCGGAGTTTGAAGTTGGTCGATTATGATCAGACCGCGATCAGGATAGGGGAAACACAAAGCAGCCGCTCCGATTTGAACGGCTGTCCACTACAACTTGGCCCTGTCTTTGTAGCTATCCCTTTTCAAATCCGCCGACCAAGGCGCCCCCTCCACCAGCACCTTGTTCATCCTCCTCAGTCTGTTTTGCAACTTTTCTAACGTATCCTCTCCGATAGGCAAAAACAACGGTATCTTTTCGCCATAATCAGCACCAAGTACCAGCCGATACAGCGCCTCTCCAAACTTGTATGGATCGGCATCAAACGACGCCTCTTCAAAGCTATCCCGTAATGCAGTGGTCACAGAATCTGCGTAGGCGGGGTGGGGAGGGAGGACTTTGGTGGCGGCGAGAACGTTGGTATCAAACCCCCCGGGTTGAAGGATGCAGATCTAGGGGTGAGTAATCGTGGGGACGGTGCGGTGTGAATTGAAGTGTGGGACTCACGTTGATGTTCCATTCCAGCGGCAGTTCTTTTGAAAGTGATTCCGTGAAGCCTTCGATCGCTAAGTATAACCACATCCAGGTTGGTGAATCAGGCCAACAAAGGAGGACGGAACCACTCTCACCATGCTTGCTGATATCCAGGACAAAACGCGTTGCGCAGGGTCAAGATCGTCAGAGGTGCGTCTACATAACCTGAACAGCTCACCTTGCGCAATAAAACGCGACACCAGGTCCTCCAAGAAACCCCCCATAGGAACTGTTCTGTAATATTACCCCACCTCTCCCGGGTGAGTTCACCTCCCTGAAAAATTTGACCGCCGCCCGGCTCACACCGACCGCACCCCAAAAATTCGCCTCGAACAGCGCGCGGGCATCAGCGTTGGAGGTGCCCTCGACTTCGCCGAACATGCCGTTCCCGGCATTGTTGAACACGACGTCAAGCCGTCCAA
This sequence comes from Boletus harrisonii, assembly GCA_038093235.1. Classification (NCBI taxonomy): domain Eukaryota; kingdom Fungi; phylum Basidiomycota; class Agaricomycetes; order Boletales; family Boletaceae; genus Boletus; species Boletus harrisonii. The sequence goes on from JBBPRV010000267.1 coordinate 17,471, forward strand.
AGACTTCTTGGGTGCGGGTGAACGCAGCGGTGATATCAGAGGGACGGGTGACGTCGAGAGTGAGGAGAAGGAGCTGGGTGGGAGGGTAGAGCTTGGTGAGAGGAGCGAGGACGGAAGGTTTGCGGAGGGTGGCAACGACGATGTCGCCTTCGCGGAGAACGACTTCGGTGAGGGCTTTCCCGAACCCGGAGGACGCGCCGGTGACTGTGGTGGATGGTGCCGCGTGAGTGTGAGTGAGTACTTCGATATCTCAGGTACGCACTGAGCCAAACTTTTGGAATGTACATGAGGAGGTGAGGTGGGGGGATGAGCGTCGGGTCGACACACTCTTCGAATGCGCCACTGGGGACTACATAGTTATAACTGTTGCTTCATTACTTAAGTACTTATTTACTTAAAGTTTGTACGATACTTATGAGCTTACTTTATGTGGTCAGATGAAATGCCGTACGATATTTGTCTCTGGACATGTGACTACCGGAAGTTCTTTGCTCGGCTGGCCAACGAAGAGCGTTCAATCTGACAGTCATGTCTTTCGCTACCATCTTTCGAGCGAGTTCCCGGGCACGAGTCCTGTCCGGGATATGTACCCCACTGCAAAGAGTTGGAAGGGGTACCCAGATGGCATGTTCCTTATCTTGTACTCACACTCGACCCATTCATCAGCACACCCTGACAAACACCCTTGATCCGCACCGCAATCCGACCCTCTGTCACCGTGATGACCCTGTCCAGGGTGCAACTCGCACACTCACTACCGCAGCCTCAGCTGTCTCTTCGGACCAACACCCCACGACCGACTTGCCGATCGCCAGTACGGGTGACCGCAAGATCGCCATCATGTGGACGCCCCAGAACTGGTCGCGATTGTACGTCTCCCCGTGAATTCTGACCCTTCCATGGCGATATCACGCCCTTGCTTCTAGTCATCACATTTGGTTGCGAGATCACTGCCGCTGTCCGAGTTGTTTTCACCCTGTCACGAAACAGAGATTGCTCAACACGTTTGAGGTGTGTTATCGCGGTTCGGTTGGGGTGTCATTTTAACCCGTATATGTGGTCCATATATGCGGTCTAGATCCCTCCGAATATCGAACCGCATCATGTTCAGGCTTCGGCTGAAGGCCTAGAAGTTGTCTGTGTGTCTTCGTCGACGCCACTTTTGCAAGATGGATGACTCATGCGTTGATGCAGGGCCTGAGTCCGGAACTGAGTATCATTCCTCGTTTTATCCGTGGTCTTGGTTGAAAGCGCATACATATGACCCTCCACTGAAGTCACGCTCTACCTTGTGCGAGTTCGTGTTTTTGTGTGTCGAGTGCCGCACGGTTACCTGACGGACAACGCAGGAAGGCGTTATGGGGGGCAATTATAGCCAAGTCACCTCCGACGGTTCCCTACGCAGACGCCATGGAGAGCGATCAGGGGTTATATAAATGGTTATCCCACATAGTGGGTGTGGACATGGAAGACAGTAAACGTGCAACTAACGACTGTATAGGACCGGTTTGGGTTTTGTCTCGTTTCTGGCGTTCCCGCCACTCCCGAAGCGACAAAAGAGTTGGCGAAGCGCATTGGGTTCATTCGTGAAACGCAATGCAAGTACATCACCTTCCTTTTCCGGAGTGTGCGATATGGATGTTGATCCAGACGGCAAGTTTTGGGAATTTACAGCAGACCTTTCGAAAGGAGACACGGCATATACCACGATGGCACTTGGTGCACACACCGACAATACTTACTTTGTTTGTGTTGGCTGTACTGGGAAGTTTTGTGACTGACGTGAGCGACAGACGGATCCCTGTGGACTCCAGCTCTTCCATCTTCTCTCCCACACCGAAGGTTCCGGCGGGGCCACGTTGCTCGTGGACGGCTTCTACGTTGCCTCATTACTGAAGAAGCTGCACCCTGATGCATACGAGCTCTTGTCACGGATTCCTATTCCTGCGCACGCTGCTGGGGAAGCGGTTGCACTGTACCGGCCGAGTCCGCCAAGCGGGTACCCGCCGCTACGACATGAGGTGAGCGGGGAACTCGTGCAAGTGCGGTGGAACAATGACGACCGAAGTGTGATGGACCATGTGGATGTCGACTTGGTCGAGCCTTGGTAAGCAGCGGCACTGCAACACGAGCGCGGCTGATGAGCTGGATCAGGTACGACGCGACCCGGACGTGGCACGCGCTGCTGACGCGTGCGGACTCTGAGTACTGGGTGCAGCTGACGCCGGGGACGGCGCTGAGCGTGGACAACCACCGGGTGTTGCACGGACGATCAGCATTTGATGGGAAGCGACGGGTGTGTGGCGCGTACGTTGGGATGGACGAGTATCGGTCGCGACTGGCTGTGCTGAGGGAACGTGTAGGTGGCGGGGAGCGAAACGTTTGGAGTCTTGGTCTCTGACAAAATTGGAGAGGGATTTCCTTGGACGCGCGCGGCACCGAACACAGCGGAGTGGGAAAGTGGAGGCAATTGGAAAAAGTGCGGGGTGATTGGTCACGTGTTGGAGTGTCTGGACCATGTCACATGATGCGGGGCTTGAATCAGGAAATGGGAATGATCGAACTCAAGATGTGGGGTGTCTGGGGTCTGATGGCTATTTGTACCTCTCCTTATCACTCAGCTCGTAGCTACTTTCTGCTCGACCATGGCCGCACTCTCGTCGTACGGCGTCGTCCCGCCAGACACCCGCCGTCTCCAACATGCCAGACAGTTTCCCCTTCTCCCCACAGACCAGTTCGCCCGCATGCATCTCGAGCATATCACCGCACACCCTCCCGACTCGGTCCTCTTTCCTTTTCTCCATGGCCTCGATGGCGACAATGATGCCCAGTGCATGTTCTTTGCCTCCCCCGTATGTCCCGACAAGCCCCTTCACCCCGCTGCCATGATCCGCGACTCCTCAGGTCGCGTCGTCCGTCCACCCCGCTACAGGGGCCTCGTTTGGGTCCTCTGCGACGACGACCTCGATCCACCCTCCTCCCCAATCTCCGAGGACAACGAGTACGACACCGACTCGGACGCCTTTTCCGAAGACGATCCAGACATCCACATGACCCCGCCTGACCAAGACCTCCCTATGGACATCGATCCGCCACCCTCCTTTATGCATCCAACCACCCTCCGCATACCCTCCGCAGACTCGACCACAAATACCAAGACCTTTCCCAGCGCTCCCCTCAATATCGTATACACCAATCACCATCTACCCCACGACCGCAGTCCTTCGTCCTTATCCGACTCGTCGACGGACGCTTCCTCGTCCTCGTGCGACTCCCATTCCAGATCCACGAGTGCCACTTCTCTCCCTTCCCCGTCTAGCCCCCCATGCCCCAGCCCACTTGCCCCTTCCGCGTTCGAGACCATCCCTTCATCCCCATCTGCTTCAAGTACGCCACTTTGTTGTCCCGTCCCCGTGATTTGCTTTAACTTCCGTTTCAGGAACCACCGCTCGTAACCAAAAACTTCCCAAAAAGCACCCCATCTTGACCTGCACGTTCCTTCCCTCTCAGCTCATACAACCCTGTTCTTCCTCGCGCACCTACGATATCCACGGTTGGGCTCGCGGTGACACGACGGTACTTGACATGGACTGGGAGTTCAAGCCGGCTAAAGTCCCTGATGGTATCAGTTTACGCAATTTCGGCATACAACTCGTAAGTCTTGCTGCCATTCCTCATTACAACTTGCCAACCCCAAGAAGCCTCTCTACACCTCCATCTCAGACATTGTTATATACTCTCCCCAGGGTCCTACCCCTGCCGCTCTCAGAGTCGCAGCCCGATTTAAGAAAGCTGTCGAGAAAAAGAGGCGAGAGCGATTGGAAAGGTGGGTCCAGGCCGGCTTTCATCATGAGGCGGAAGACCGAGGGGAGCAAGACCCTCATTCAACCCTTGAAGGGTTCCTTAAATACGGTGTTTATGTACTCGACGCCAACGCGGAGCAGTTGGAGCGTGATCTTCCCTGGCTCATCGTCAGGAAAGACGGCGAATGTGCCGGCGACTGCGAACACACTGTCCCACTGCGGAACGAGATCGTGTGCTGTCCCCTTGGTGGTAGGGTGACGCATGGCCTCACGGAGGCAACCGACGGACGACTTGTTGGTGAACTCGAAATCGAGGCGAGGTTGGCGGCAGAACAAGAACAAGCCGAGCGCTGGTCTGCGTCTGTCTTGCCGAACGCAGATTCCGTTGCTTCGCTCGACCAGTCATCTGGAGCGCCCCTGAGTGTCAATACGCGTATTCACAGATGCAAGCGCGCGAACACGATCGACTTTGCTCAGCGCGAAAAGGACGAGATGAGAGATCTTACACGCGCTTCCGAAATTCTGACCGTGTGGGGCAGTGATGACAGGGATGTGCAGGTGGTATGTGATTTCTTCTTGTACTCGTTACTCTACTTATGCGTGGTGCTGTAGGACGAAGCTCCCGGCAGCACGACAGCGACATATTGGAATACAAACGTAGGTCAAGTGTTCCTGGGAAACGCTAATGACGTTCCGCTATGGAAGCCCCCTTTGAGACGAAGGGGACACATACGGCCTCCTTCCGAGGCCAGTTGTGCGACTCACCCGACCACTTCTCCATACATAAATCCATTCGCAGATCCCTATATCTCCCATGATTCCGAAAAACCTTCTTCGTTCAACACATATTCGAATGACCCCTCGCATGGTCTCGGTTTTGATATCTGCATCGAATGTCACGAACATGCTCCCTTTCCGTCTGTGGCTCACCTACGAGCCGCTGAGGAGCATGTGCGGATGATGGAAGTGGAATGGATCGAACTGTGGCGCCGGCACTGGGAACAACAAGGTTGGCGTGCGTCTTCCCCGCGCATCTCGTCCATCCCTTTAACCTCGTTGACAGCCGGGGCTAACCCACTCTGTCCTCGACAACCTCCAGGTGCGATCCCGCCTCGCCCTCCACCACACCCTTCCGCTATCCTTCATCTCCCCTTTCCGAGCTCCCCGCAAGCAACGACCGCGGGGTTAAACGCACTGCTTCCCGTCATCAGGTTTTTGGAGAGAATGGTCACGCCAGGAGCGCTGGGGTGTTTGACGAGCACGAGCCCTGGTGTGGGAAGTGCAAACGGTAGTGGAATATCTAGAACACCCCCCACGCCGTGGTCACCCATACCAGAATCAAGCGAGAGCAGAAGTGGCTCGATCACACCCCACAAGCCTGCTCCAGGAAGCACAAGTCACGAATACCCAATCGACATCCAGAAAAGCGATCTGAGCGACGCGACAACTCAAGTGCGACCGGCATACCGACCTCGTCCGCTCAAAGTCTTGTTATATTCAAGTGATGGATACACGGAATCATCTGTTCCCGCTCTTTGTTTACTGATGGCTGTGAAAGGTTTGAGTTTACCGGAGGCGTATCTGGAGATGCAGGTCGGATTCCACACTTGTTGCTACGTTCACTTACTTACTTAGCCTTAGGTTACCAACCGCCGATCGTTTTTCGTTTATCAATCCGAGGTTGCCTTTTTGAAAAAGGTTGAAGGTCGATTGGGAGTAACTAATCTTTCACTCCGCTCGCGATACCAGTATGGAGATATCCAGCGAGGAGTCGCTGGACAGGCATGGGACTACCCTACCCCCAGGAACAATACTCACGGAAATCGACCCCATGCGTTGACCATCAACTACGGTTCGTCTACACCCACCGTTCTCCTGCCTGCCGTGTCGACCACGACGAGGCAGTTGAGGCGACCGAGGGCAAACACATTGCCGTCATTTATATCAGATCATCAGACATGGTTCGATGATGCGAGGTTTGATGGGAGTTTCCCGAGTCGTGTGCTCCCATTTTTGTATCTCGGGAACTTGTATGTCATTTCGTGTCTCATGACTGGTGGCGCCCTAAACATATATGCAGGAATCACGCCGCGAATGTATATATGCTCCACGCTCTCGGAATCACACACGTGGTCTCCGTCGGCGAATGTGCTCTCGTACCCCCACCTCAAACGCCTACCTCCCCCTCTTCACCCAGCCCCCCAAGCCTCACAAACACCCCTTTCCCCGCACTCCCCGCGGGGCAAGGCCCTGGAAATCAAGGCTCCCTTTGGATCGAAGAACGCGAAGGCCGGATCAAAGTCCTCGACATCAAAGGCGTCTGCGATGACGGTATTGATACCCTCGAGCCCCAACTCCACCCCGTTTGCACCTGGATCGAGAAGGCGCGTCTGGCCGGGGGGCGCGTGTTGGTGCACTGCCGCGTTGGGGTCTCTCGGAGCGCGACGGTGACGATTGCGTATGTGATGCAGCACCTTGGGCTGAGTCTCGTCGAAGCGTATTTGGTCGTGCGAAGTCGCCGGTTATCGGTGTTGATCCAGCCCAACATGCGTTTGTTGTACAATCTGTTGGGGTGGGAGGTGAGATTGGCTCGGGAACGGGCGGGCGGGGACGAGGGACGGTTGAGGGAGGAGTTGGGAAGGGCGTTGACTTGGCCGTATCTGGCGAGGGAGGTCCATGCGTTGAATGAAAAGTATTTGAGTTGAGGGGTTGAGGGTGCGTTTGCTCAAGCTTCTTTCATTTTCGTCGGTGTTTCTCTCTATGTTGTTCTTTCTCCTCTTCATCTGGTTTTCCGTGTTGTATTTTCGTTGTTGTCATCATCTTTCTGCTTTGTTTCCCTACCCAGAGCCCCTGTTTTTTCTTCTGTGATATGTGCTTCAGAGTTGAAAATGTACGCCTGAACGCGCTGCTTGTCCATCCTCCATGCGGTTCCAAACGCACACCGTGACGACTGTCTTTTTTCTTCGTCTGTCTGTCTCTCCCAAGCGTACATAAGCCTACCATCGCGGTCTATTGTTATTATTTTTGCCTTTAAGGTGTCCATGTCCATGTTGTTACTTTTTTTCGTCTTTGTGTACATAACTTAGTAGTACTGCGTTAGCTAGTATTCTAACTATATGTACATACTCTTAGACACTTGGTGAAGACCGGCTGCTCGTTAGATTTTTGAAATTCTAACTTTTGAGTGACCCCGAAATCCGAAAAGTGAACTTCAGACGGAGATTGTCGGAGTTACCATATATAGACATCTGAGTTACTGTATTAGGTATCTGATTCAGACTCCGTGGTGTGTAATCACTGCCTAAGTCCTGTCAGTGCTCCCGACGCCCGCCCGCCCCG
>JBBPRV010000268.1:0-24594 GCA_038093235.1 Boletus harrisonii
AGACAGCCAATGGCAAGTACTTTATTTCATACACTAACATAATGACAGTCCAGGTTAGGATTGTTGCAGGATATCAGCTTTAGGTGAAAATGTGCAAACATGCGGACAGTTTTTTGAGCCACTGTACCTGTGATTACCAAAAATAGCAACCACGGCACATTAACAATTAGACCACAAGACCACAAATAACTATCAGCATGACAGATATATGAGTGAATGTTAGATTGTTAGGTTGAAAAATTTGCACAAGTCCACAAAAAGCATCCACACTGCATACACCCCCACACCACCACCCTTGTCACTGCTCAATGTATGCACTCACACAGCCATGTCTGTGGCACACTATGTACCATTTGCACTCGCCTCGCATATGACCCAGCCCTTAGACACAACAACAATGGTGAGCACTGGAGATGGGTGCCATGTCAATGGCACCTTGGTGGATTGTTTGCTGCATACACAATATCCAGCAATGACCTCTTGTGAGACAAGGTGGATGAATTTCTTGTCCATGCAAACGATTTAACACAGAAGCTGTGGATACTATTTTATGGGTGGGGTTGCACTGTTTGTTTCCTTGCCATTCATCCTAAATCTCTCCAGATATTATGACATCATCTCAGCTCTGTGTGACAGCTGGGAATCTGACCCATTCACTAGGCAGCCCCAGAATCATGGATGCCATTTCAGCACACAAGGTTTGACTCTTTTCTATTTGAGTCTTGCACATACCCATGTCTGTCCAGTTTCAAATTGGGGACATTGATGCTATTTTGCTCAGGTATCATCCCACTGTGAATTGACAGGGCTCTCCTAATGTGTTTGTGCAGCAACTCTACTTGAATAACAGAGTACCTGCCATGCATCATGTACAGGTTGTGTGAAGTCATGCATGCCATAGTAGAGGTATGTCCACCAGGTTCTAGCACATGTCCTGCTCTGGATGCCTCTTAGATTACTAGTGGCACTCCCAATCAACATTCTGGTATTGAAGGAGGAGCTATGGCTGAACCCATGCTTGACATGTAGATATCCATATCCAATAGTGTAATCACCTTTTTTTTGACATTCATCCTTAGGATTCATCTACTCACAACACTCACAGATGGTCAGTGCAAAGTCACAATTCCTGGTTTTTGTGCATTGCTCAACTCTGATAGCATCACTGCCCATTCAACCTTTTTATCAGATGGCAGTGTCCAGCCACAAATAAGAGACAAAAAACAGCTGTATGAGTTGTTGTCATTAGTGACACACAGCCCTGTGTCAGTCCTCTCCCCATGGTGGCATGAACCCTTGCTCATGGTCCACAAGATCTCCATTTCAGGTCCCAGAAGTAAGTCCAACTGATTGCCTGTGATCGATCATCACATTTTCAACACAATAGACCCCATCATCATCCCCGGCAAGGTAATGACCAAGCTCTTGTTGTGTATCATGCCAGACCAAGATCTGGAGACAGTCTCATGCATGCTAATCACTCACCTGAATGTGTCCTTTGTGACAAAATACCACTGACTCCAGATGGGACTCCAGTCCTTCAGAGTTACCTTGTAGATTTCCTACTCACTCCAGAGTTGTGGACATCAACTCTGAATGCTCCTTCTTTCTTTATAGTACAACATTGCCACTCAGTAATGTCCTTTACACTTTTGTTATTACACTTTGTGTTGACCCTTCATCTGACACTTATTGAGGTACAAGCTGTGCCTTCACCCATACTATTTAAACCTTTCCTTTACCTACAAACACCTCAGTTGTTTCTGCCTATCTAGGCAGCAGCTAAGGTTAGTTTCCCTTACTTAATATTGATCACTGTACTGATTACTGTAGCTCCAGTCAACTCTGGTTGTACAGGTAAATACAGTTGTTTCTGCCCGTCTAGGCAGCAGCAGAGCTCCAGTCAACTCTGGTTGTACAGCTCCACTCCACTCTGCCTTGGACCTTCGTTTCTGTCATTTTGATGTGTTTTGATTGCTCAACATGCTTTCTGTACATGTCTCTGCCCATGTTGAACACATTGGTGCTAATGCCCACGCGACATGGTTAGAATTATTGTTAGATGCGAGTACTAGTTCTATGTGACTGTGAATGCTACTATGTTTGCTCGACTAGTTCTAGTGTGGGATCCTGGCTCTAGAATATGATTCAAGCATGTCATAGGTGAGTCTAGCAAGGGACCTAGCATGGGCTTAGCATGGATCTAGCATAGACCTATGCCTAGATTCCCAATCTGGGACCGACAGGGTGCTCTAGCACTAGGTTGTGGCCTAGCACAGCCTAGATGACCTAGCGGGTCTAGTGCTAGGTCATCCTAGGTCATCCTAGGTCTGATGCACTTTTGCTGATGCACTGATTCATTTCCCTTCTTGTGTCAGGACTCAAACCAACGGTACTCAAAATGAGTATTGTGAAGGCAGATAATAACTATTCCAAGAGTGGGGAATAAGTACAATGGATCAACTACTTATATACAGAGAAACATGAGGTATACATGAGGTATGACATAGCTAATAGAATGTGATAGAAATGACTGGAAGGAGTCTGTGAGTCCGTGAAGAGGTGAAAGTAGTGAAATGTGATAAAGTGAACAAGTGAAATAAAAGTGTTCTTAACATTACCCTCCTTTTAAGGGATGACATCTGTGACATTGCACATATCATTAGTAAAGTTCTTATTAATGTAACCCTTTCTAAATTTGAGGAAATTGAGATTGGAGAAGAGAGGAGAGGGAGTAGGAACTTGTTCACAGATAGGACAAATACAGTGAGAGTCTGGGACATCAGCATGATATCTTAGCTGCATTTTCTTTTGGAGATGAGGGGCAGTAGGGTGAGATCGATGTAATGAAGTGATGGATTGTTTAGCATTAGTAAGCTTGTCACCTGCAATCTATTCATTCTCTTCTGAAGGGAACCCTTTCCACGAGACAAGATACTTGATCTTGTTCCTTCATTCTCATGAAGTGAGGATCTCTTTGACTTCTTAATCTTTGACTCCATTGATTAGATCGTGTAGAGGAGGGGGAGCGATCTGCTATGAGGGGAATTTGGCAGGTCGGTAAGGATGGAGAAGGCATTCATTGAACACCAGGTGGATGTGTGGCCATTTGGGGTGTAATTTGAGTCAGTAAGCTAAGGGTTTGACTTTCTCAACTACTTTGAATGACCCAGTATTTATCACCAAGTTTCTTTGATGGTTAATCAGATCAGATATTGGTTCCTTTGAGAAGGACCGAGTCTCCTTTCTTGTATTTGATCGATGACCATACCTTTCGATCATGAAACTTTTTCATGTCAGCTGATGCATGTTTGAGAGATTCCTTGGCAAGTTTGAATGTTCCTTGCATCATCTCGATGAATTCCTTTGCAGACTTGTTGTGAACCTGCTTTCAATGCTCTCCTCGGATGTTTGGCTGTTGTCCAAAATTGAGCATGAATGGGGAATAGCCACTAGTAGATATGGGCTTCTGATTGTGGGCAAACTCGGCGAGAGAAAGCCACTCAACCCAGTTGTTTTGCAGGTGGTTCATGTAAAGTCAGAGGTACTGTTCAATAACAGCATTGTACCACTCTTTTTGTCAATCGGTTTGGGGATGAAAGGCCATGGATGGGTTGCCTTTGATTTTTAAAAGGGAATATGTATAGTACCTCCATGAAGGATGATACAAATTGTGGACCGCGGTCTGAGATTATTTTCTGGAGAGTGCCATGGAGTTTGAAGATATGGTTGCAGAAGATGGTGGCGACTCCCTTGGTGGTGATTTTGGTAGTTATGAGGAATAGGCAGATCATTTTGAAGAAACAATCTACAATCATAAGGATAGCATTTTTTCCTTGTGATTTGGAAAGGGGACTGATAGTCTCCCAGGGTGCTTGTGGTATTGTATTAGGTTGTAAGGGGGTTTTAGTGGATTGAGAGTTGGGTTTGGTTTTCTGACATTTGTCACACCCTAAGACATATCATTTGATGTCTTTCCAAATTGTGGGCCAGTAGTACTTGGCCATTATGAGATCTCGTGTACAGCGAATTCCAGGGTGACCAGCGAGAGGATGATCATGGTGTTGAATTATTATTTTCTCACATAGGTTATCATCCTTTGCTGTGTGGTAGTTTTGTTCCGCATCAGTAAGGGATCTGGAAATAAAGGTGACAGGATGCCACCAATCATCTTGTTTTTGGGTCAGGACTGCACTGAGACCTATGCCTGATCTGTCGGTTTCAATTCTGAATGGGGAATCATTGTTCAGCATGGTAAGGGTGGGGGCAGTCATGATTGCTTCCTTAAGGTTGTCAAAGCTTTTCTGACATGACTCATCCCAGAGGAATTCCTTCTTTTCAGAGCAGAGAGCATTTAGGGGTTTCGCTCTTTAGGAGAAATCTTTAATGAATCTCTGATAAAAGTTGAGAAATCCAAGGAATCCTTGTAATTGCTTCCTTGTGGTAGGAACAGGCTACTCAGTGACACCTTTGACCTTAGCAGAGTCCATCTTAACTGATTGGTACCCTATGATGAGTCTGAGATACATACTCTGTCTCAGATTGTTTGAACTCACATTGCATATATTTAAGGTACAATGTGTTATCTCTAAGTATTTGTAGTACCTTAGAGACAATCAATTGGTGTTCTTGTAGATCTTTGGTGAAGATCATGATGTCATCCATATAGATAACTACCTTTCCTCAATTGATCAGATCTTGGAATAGGTGATTCATCATTGTTTGAAAAGTTGCGGGGGAGTGGGTGAGACTGAAGAACATGACAAGAGGTTCAAAAAGTCCTTGATTGATGCAGAATGCGACTTTCCACTCATCACCTTCTTTCATGCAAATGTTATTGTATCCCCATCAAATATCAAGCTTCATAAAGAACTTAGCTCCTTTGAGTTTATCAATGAGTTCGGAGATAAGGGGGAGGGGATATTAGTTTTTGATGGTGATTGCATTTAATTTTTTTTGTAATCTTGTACCAGGTGCAACTTTCTGTCTTTCTCCTTGATAAAGAAATGCTGAGGCAATAGGTGACTTGGATGGGTGGATCTTCCCAGATTTAAGATTTTCTTCCAGGAAAGTGTCTAACTCTTTTTGCTTGTCATTCTTAAAATTGTATGTTTTACAGTTGATTATGTGGTTGCCTGGTGGTAATTCAATTGCATGATCCCACAGTCATCTCGGAGGGAGTTCATTGAAGTTTTCCTTGTTGAATATGTTCTTGAAGTTGTGATAATGTTCTGGGACAACTTTGTTGAAGGTTTGATCATACTTCTTTTTGTCTTTTTCGAAGGCTAACTCCATTGACTTATGTGGGGTCATGGTTGACCTTATATAGCTTTCAACATCAAGCTTGAACAATTGCTTTGGCTCTTTGTTGTAGCCCTTGTACTCCTCCTTGTCTTCTACTGGAATAAGTTCAGGGACATGATTGTCAGCACATGTGAGTTTAATGGTCTGATTCGTCCAGTTAATTTCTGGATTGTGCATTTTTAGCCAATCATGTCCTAGGAAGATGGAATGCATTGAGAGCTTGGTTACAGCCAATGCAATCCTCTCCAAATGATCTTGAACTTTTAACTCTATCATGATGTATTTGGAAATTGAACCACTGGTATTAATAGTTCCATTGGTGTTGTATACAGGAATGGGGATAGGGATATTGTGAGTAGATATATTGTTTTCCTGTACAAACTTTTTGTCTATGGCAGAGGTGGTACCCCCAGAGTCAAGTAGGGTGGTTATGGGAATTTCGAACTGGTCGTTGTTAAGGATGTGTCCTTTGATCTTGAAAGAGTTTGCCAATTGCTTTTGATTAACATATCTTGGCTTTCATTGTAGTTCTCTGATCAAGAGGAGGACTTCTCCTGAGTCTATTTGTTGGATTCTTTGGACAAGTTGTGGGGTTACTTCACTTAGGCAGGATTTGTGTACAAAAGGGCAAAGGTGTTTCAGGGTTCATTTCTCGTCCTTAGAATCTGTGACTTTCTTGATCCATTCAGCAGACCATGGGTTGACTGTATTCATTCAATTTTCCCTTGAGTTTCTGATCTTTTTAGGTTCTGCTTGTACTACGGGTCACTTAGCAGACCCGACTTCCTTATGAGATTGATCAGATCTCTGCAGAATCTTAATTTGAGGGGTTTCAGTACCCTCCTTTTTAGGATCTGTGTCCTGATAGATCTTAGATGTAGGGCATGCTGCAGCCACATTCATCTTGGGGAGGCGGACAATGGATTTGTTGGTTTGTTCACATGTTTTGATAGGGAGAATAGTATATTTATTTGATATGGTGATTACATTAGGTCCAGTAAAACAATGATTATCTACTGGTCTATGAAAAAATCCTCTTTCTTGTCCTTCTCAGCTTTTTTGGCTTTGATCTTGTGGATTGCCCCAGCTAATCTATCAGCATCCATGTATTCAATTGTTACCCCTCTGAATACCATCAATCTAATCTGATGGCAGGGGCACATGTGATCTTTGCAGGGCCATGGCCTACTGCATTGGGCACACTTTCTTTCAGCACGTGCCTTGTTTATATCCATGGGGACACCTTGTCCTCCAAATGTACCAGGTTGGTTTGGGTGGACGTTTGCAGGAGTGGTCATGGTGGTGGTAGAGGTGGATGCAGCAGGCTTGGACTCATGGGTCATAAAGTAGGGCTTGTAGGTAGGCCCAAGGGTAATAGCTCCTTTCTTTCTGTTGGCAATCTCCTGTAGGACTCAGCCTGCTTAAATGAGAGCCTGTTCCCAACCAGTGAAGTCATCGCTGTCAAGAAGGAGAGGTTGACCCTTTTCCATGAATTCCATGGTGCCATTGTGGATGCTGTTCCGCATGATGTTAATCAAGAGGTGGGAGTGGTGATGGACATTATAGTCTGCCTTAATGACTAGTTGTCTTAGTTGAGTCATAAAGTCCTCAACTGTCTCTTTTCCTTGCTTGAGTACAAGCAGCTTCTTTTTGGCTGTGCGCTTCTGATCCGAAGGCTGGAATGTCTTCTTGATCCAGTCAGCAAACTCATTGAAGGAGTTGACTGATCTGAGACCTTGAAGTACAAGGAGGTCTGTGAACCATCCTGCAGTGTTTTGTCCTTTCATGTACAAGAGGACCATCAGCATCTTTTGCCTGTCTGAAGGCTCTTCTTCAAATCCTGCAAAGTAGAGAGACATAGTCCTCCACCATTGGATGAAATTAGCTTTGTCGCCCTCAAAAGTATCAGGCTTCACTGCCAGTGATTTGCCTATTCTGACATTAGGCCTTGCCATTGGTCTAGAAGAGAGAAGGTTTAATATAGGGTGCACAGCAGCCACATTCATCAGGGATCTTCTGATTCCTGGCATTTCTCCTGCATAGGGACTGGATACGTGCACTTGTTCTAGGCCGCAGATAAGGGGCAACATGGAGCGGGTAGGAGGTTGTTGGAGTTGAGGAGCAACAACTACTGGGGTGTAGGTGTGTTGGACTCCTTGTTCCATGTTCATTGGGGGTTGAGCCAGATGACCAGTGACTCAAGGATTGCAAACATGGTTGGCATACCACTCATTGTATAGATTGTAAAATGCTGCAGGGTCGTCAGAGTAGTGTCCTTGTCTCGCATCAGGATCCACATTGGAATGAGTGGTATAGTGAGGATTGTCAACCCTTTGAAGGAAGGGTGAGCATTGGGAGTAGGGGATGTGGTTGGGAGGAGATGGTGTAAGGAAAGATTCTGGAGATGGTGAAGGTGGGGATTGTGCTATGGGAGTGGGTTCTCTCCAGACATTAGACATTGCACGTTATCTGAGTTTCTCTAGTCCTCATGAATATGACTCCTAGGGACTCAAGATTGAGTGCAGTGGGTAGTGGAGGTAGAAACATTGAGGAATGGAGGCAATGATGGTGGAACTGGACAATATCTCTCTGGCTTCGAGAGCACTACACAGTTTCATTGTGTATGATGATGTGACATATGGTAATCACGTGAATCAGGGACCAGATGTATCGTGTATCCCTACATGCCTGAGTCAATGTTACTCAAGAACCGGCCCTTGTGCACTATGGGCAATAGCAACTTTATTATTATTTGTTAATCACCAAACAAGTGATGTAGACAATGGTGGTTATAGAGTCATTTACTCTGATCTTCACACAATCAATGGATTCCCTTTATCCCTAGGGTCCAGAATGCCTTTCGGCAGTTACAAAGCATATGGGACGATGAGTGAAGTGCTCAACGTTTAAGTCAGGAAGTGTAGTGGGGAACAACAAAGGCGGTGCTGTTCACAGCAGCCACAATTGAAGGCAGAAGTAAAAGGAAATGGGTTGAGAAATACTCTTGGAATAATGTCAGGACTTTATTAAGACTGGGTCAACTCTGGAACTCTGGAATTAGTCGAGGTGTGTGGGACCTTGGCTTCAGCATATGTGCTGTGCCCTTGTTAGAGTCAGTCCCAGATTTGGAGGGTCGAAGGTCAGAGGTAAGACTTAACACTGTTGGACAGTGACGTCAAGTCGGAATCGGAGGAGAGCCTTCAAGACTCAAGAGAGGAGCTGAATCTAAGTTAATATTTGAACTAAAGAATACAAGCGGAATTCTAAGAGTTTATATACTTCGGAGGAATATAGAATTAGTAATGGAGTATGAGGGATTGGTAAGAGATATTGGAATGTGAGTATTACCGGAGCTGTGCTCCTAAGCGAAACACAGGTCAGAGGAAGAGAGACTAACACTGTTATGGAAACAAAGGTCATATGATTGAAATGGAACAATGGGATGGAGATAGTAAAAGAGGTCTGAGAGTCAGGGATGTATCTAAAGGGAAATCATACCAGAGTTGATACAGAGGTGAGGACGGAGGATGGAGTTGGACTTGTAATAATTTGGAATATGACAGTATCCCCCTCTTAGGCCTGAACCCCTGAAGGACTTAGTGAGGAACAATGCGGAGTTGGAAAATCAGAGTCCAAATGTTTGTTGATTGATGTGGGGGCATATAAAGTCTGGGATTACCCGGTCCATGCTTCTTCATTCCAAACCACCATGTCCAATATCAGCGACATCAAGACCTGGCCCGACGAGCACCTTGCAGAGTGCACTGACAATGACAATGAGCCCTATGGAGCCAAGTTCCTTGAGCGGCGTCACTGAGTGAAGGAGAAGAAGGCGGAAGAGGATCAGAAGAAGGCAGAGGAGGACTGCAAGAAGGCAGAGGCACTAGCAGCGCAGAAGGTGGTGGAGGAGGAAGCGGCAGTGGAGGCAAGAAGGTGCAACATGGAGGAGGTGGCAAAAAAACAGGTGAGTGCAGTGCTTACTCATTCTCGGAGCATGCTAACCACCACAAGGCTGAGGAGGTCCAAGCAGAGCAGAGCGCTGTGAAGGGGAAGGGGAAAGGGCTCCCAGAGTGCACCAGATGCACGGCCCGTGGGCTCAAGTGTGAACTCAGGCCTGGCAAGTCCACTGCCTGCATGGCATGCTAGGAGGCAAAGATCAAGTGCAAGCGACCCAGAATGGAGGCGAAGGGAAAGTCAGAGCATCAGAGGAAACAGATGGAGGAGGAGTCACTGCGAGAGAAGAAGAAGAGGGTGTGAACAATGGAGGAACTGGAGGTGGGGCTGAGTGGAAAGAAGACAGCAGAGCAGGGAGGGGTGGCGATTGGAGGGAAACAAGTGTTCCCTCCACAGGTTGCCACGGAGCTCCACAAGCTCCTGCGAGGTCTGTATTGTCACCTCGATGATCAGAACAAATATGTACCTTGCTCAGCTCATGGAGTTAAAGGTGATGGAATGAGGGTTGACATGAGCGTAGTCCTTATCCCCCTCTTTGGGATAGACATTTCAGCATCTAGTGAGGGCATCAGGTTTCATGCCAAGTTGTCCAGGGTGGAAGCAGATGATCATATTGAACTGTGAGAGGAACTCTGACCAGCATGCTTGCTGGCAGGTCAGGAGCTTAGTAGTAGCAAAGTACTCTAGGTTCTTATGGTCAGTGACAACATCAACTGGAGTTGTGGAGCCTTCGAGGTAATGTCATCAAGTCTGGAAGGACTCATGAATGGCAAGTAGCTCCTTGTCATGGATATCATAATTGAGCTCTGGAGCAGACAAAGTCCGCAAGTAGTAGGTGACAGGGCAAATCTCCTCATCCAGGCAATGGATGGAGAAGATGCCAGTGATAGCGTAGTTGGAGGCATCAGTCTCTACAATCATTGGAGCATCAGGGACTCAATGGGTCAAGATAGGAGCAGAGGTGAAAGCCTCCTTAAGCTTGCAGAAGGCAGAGCAACAGGAGTCACTGAAGTTCCATGAAGTACCTTTGTGGGTGAGACAGGTCAAAGGAGTGACGATGTCAGAGTAATTGTCTATAAAGCAGTGGTAGAAATTCACAAAACCCAAAAAGGACTGAATGTCCTTGATCTTATGAGGCTCAGGCCAGTCCTGAATTGTCTGGACCTTTTCCAGGGACATAGTGAGCCTGGAGGGCAAGAGCTGGTAACCAAGGTATTTGGCAGAGTTGGTGGACCATTCACATTTCTCAGGTTTGGCATAAAGTCCATGTTTGCAGAGTTGACAGAGGACCTCCTGGACATGTTCCTTGTGGAAAGCCTTGTCCGCAGAGTAGATGAGGATGTTGTCCAGATAGACTATGATGCAAACATTGAGAAGATTGGTGAAGATGGTATTTACAAACTGCTGGAATGCTGCAGTGGCATTGGTTAGACTGAATGGCATGATGAGCCATTCATACGAGCCATAGCGCATATAGAAAGACATTTTCCATTTGTCTCCCTCTGCAATGCGGACCAAATGGTAGGCATGCCAGAGGTCAATTTTGGTGTAGATCTTCATGTGGCTCAGAGTGTCTAGGAGGTCAGAGATATGTGGGAGTGGGTAGCGGTTGTTCTTTGTGATCTTATTGAGTCCTTGGAAGTCAACACAAAGACGGAGTGAACCATTCTTTTTTGCAGACAAAGAGGACCAGAGCAGCATGAGCAGAAGAGGAAGGGCAGATAAAGCCCATGGTGAGATGCTCATCAAGGAACGTCCAGAGGGACCCAAGCTTGAAGGGTGACAGGGAGTAGGTAGTGCTCAATGGAGGTGAAGCTTCTTCCAGGTTGATCTTCAGATCATGCTCGCAATGTGAAGCAAGAATAGAGGCCTTGCTCTTGCTAAAAACATCGGCAAAGTCGTGATACTCAGGAGGTATGCCGGAGAGATTAACGTTGTCAGGAGCAGTAGAAGCAGAGTGGAGAGTGCTCTCCTGGGGGTGGAGTTGCAGGCTGAATTGGACGGAGACCTCAAGGTGACAGGCCAGTGCAAATGCAGGTGCACTGGTAATCATGATGGGCAGAGCCTTGTGGTTGGAGAAACGCGGTGGATTGGAGGTGGGGTCAGCCGGAGGTGGTAACTCTGGAGGCTGCAGAGGGGAGCTTGGTGGTGCTGGCATGTCCTGTCCAGGTGAACGGAACAAGATACTGCTCGAAACCCAATCAATCAATGGATTGTAGCAGATAAGCCAGTTGTGTCCTAAAACAAGGGAACAGGTACCATCCAATGGAGTGACATAGAATATCATTGGAGTGATATCACCAGTTTCAAAACAAATGGAGAGGTCGAGTGCTTGAGTAATGATGGAGTTGGTTGTTCCGTCAAAGAGTCAGAGTTGGAGTGGGGGTACAAAGTAGGCTGAAAGTCCATGATCATTGACAAACAATGTATCTATGAAACAATCAGAGGATCCAGAGTCTACTAGCATGGAAAAAGAGGGAATATTGTAAGAGACGAGGCTGATGGAGGGCATGAGGGATCTGGGATTTAAGAGAGCGGACATGTTGAGACAGATCTCCTTGAGTGCACCAGTGGATTCAATGCAACCTCCAGACCATGTGGAGTCATAGAGGTCGCGGCTTATTTTTTTGTCTCCGAGAAGACCTCCGGTTTAGCTTCTGGAGTTGTAGTCACTGTTGTGTGGCCTTTTGCCACCTTAGACATAGACTTCAGGCAGTCTTTGGCCATATGTCCTGTGTGACCACAGAACATACACAACTTGAGGTTGAAGCAACGCTTATGTTCCTCAGTAGTGAGTCTGCTGTCCTTTCCCAACTTAGAGGAAAGGTCAGGCTTGGGTGTGGAGTGTGTGGAGGTGTTGGCAGCCTTGCCCTTGGACTCCTTGCTGTCCTTGGGGCCGGAGCTAGAAGATACAGAGGGTTTGTTGAAGGACTTTGAGGAAGATGGATTGGTGGATAGCTTTGCTTAACAGCTCATCTTGGACTTGCACTTCCAATAGTGCACGTCAATGGCTTGGGCAAGGTTGCAGAGATCAGAGAGGGCAGGGGGCTTCCCGACACGAGAGATCTCACCCTTGATGCGGTCGGAGAGACCATTATAGAAGTGGTGCCAGAGGGCACCTTCTCCATATCCTCAGACCTGCGAAGCAATCCTATTGAATTCAACGACGTATTTGTTGATTTGTTGACCATCCTTCATAGAAAGGTGGTCAAGTTGGTGTTCCACATCTCCAACAGGATCATGCAGACTAAAGCTCATCTGGAGTTCCAAGACAAACTCCTTGAAGTCGTCCATCCAGATAGGATGGAGTGTCAAATCTGCCATTTGGAGTAAGTCCAGTTTGAATCACTCCAGGGCCATGCCCTTCAGGTATGACTGCACAAAGGTGACTTTAGCACAGTTGAAGATGAAAGCCTTAGGGTGATCTTGGAAGTTTAATTTGCACTGGACCAGGAAGGCCCAGAGTTTGCGGGAATCTGTCCCATCAAACTGATCCAGCTCCCAGACTTTGGTGCATGGGGTAGAGTCAGAGGCAGGATAACAAGAGGAACAAGCAAGGTTGCAGATAGCACTTGCGAGCTGCGCAAGGGTGTTGCAGGGAACTTGTTCGTCCTCATCTTCATCATCATCATTGTTGGGGTTGGAAAATAGGTCACCTTCCAGATCATCAGAATCACTGTTGGAGGGATCATCTCTGGGGTCATTCAGACCTCTGGGAGGACCATTGTTGTTGGGTGGAGTATGAAAGGAACACTCTCTCAAGCAGTGACTGGTTTGTGATGAGTTCTCTGCATCATCAGAGAGTTCGACGATGCATGCACCCAAAGTTGGAGAATGCTGGGCGGGACACACTTGAGAGGCAGAAGCGGGGGTACAACAAGCAGAGAAGCTCCGGAATTGGTCTACGAGGTCAGGACCTCGACAACTACTTCTGAATACATTGAGAGGGTTGTATGTATCTAGGAGATAAGGAAGCATTGGTGGCGCCTATGGCGTGAGTCTGTGAACAAGTAGTATGAGTGGCCATGATGTTAGAAGACTCTTGACAAGTGTGAGTTCGAATATACTGTTAAAACTGGATCAACTCCGAGTAAACTCCAGAACTCCGGAGTTAGTTAAGGCATGTAGAACCTTGGCATCAGCATATGTGCTGTGCCCTTGTCAGAGTCAGTCCCAGATTTGGAGGGTCAGAGGTCAGAGGTAAGACTTAACACTGTTGGACAGTGAAGTCAAGTCGAAATCGGAGGAGAGCCTTCAAGACTCAAGAGAGGAGCTGAATCTAAGTTAATATTTGAACTAAAGAATACAAGTGGAATTCTAAGAGTTTATATACTTTGGAGGAACATAGAATTAGTAATGGAGTATGAGGGATTGGTAAGAGATACATATTCACTTGGTGAGAGAAGAGAAGAGCTTAGATTCTGAGTATGAAAAGTACTTGGGTCTATATAGTGTACAACTATTGTTTGTACATATTGTGATATCCTTCTAAATAGAGAAGGTGGTATGATTGTGAAATAATCGTGAGAATGAATGGTGCAATCCACAGTAGCAGGATAAAGGCCATTGGTCAAGAGCCATAATGGTGTGATATGACATCATCTGGATAAGAATAGAAATGATGTCATAGTTATGTCATAAAGGTCTAGATCTTGTGACGTCATGGGTCTAGAATGTATTAGTAATCATGAAGAGCAACCCAGACAAGATAAGATAATTAATATCAAATCATAGATTCTCAATAGCCACTGATCAGATGTAAATGCATAGTTACTGGGCTTTGCAGTAGCTGAATCAGCAACACCCCGCTATCAATTCTCTGAATAATCCTGTAGTTCCGATATAGGAGCTTCAGGTCAAGTATTATAGGGAAATCATACAAGGCTGCATGTATGTAAAATAAAAGATGCCACCCTCAGGTGGAAACGATGTCATACCCAAAGTTTGGTGTAGAATCAGTCTCGTTCGGGAGGTATATCGATACACTTCAACTTGAAAGTTGACACGGGGGGTTGAGCCAGGCTCTGAGTCCGCCGGCTACGCCTATGAACCCGGAAGGACGTCCTCTTCCCACGCTAGATCGTCTCTTTTGTTCCTCCTCTCCCTCTCCTTCCTTCCTGTGACTTCGCCTAGCTCGAAATGAGACCCTTACAGTACTGCCACGGAATGCCCGACCACTCCCGTACATTGACAATTGCCTCTTCGTTTCTGAATTTCCGTATCTTACCTTTGAGTTTATCAGGCTGTTGGACGGGGTCACGCGTAGAGGAGAAGCAAATGACAACGCAAGTCGACTCAGATATGGACATGCGCTAACGCCGTGACCGCAAGCAAACCCTGACATCGCTCGCCAGCGCATGATGGTCGTCCAGTGTAGTGGCGTTGGATGTTCTTTGGCGGCTTCTCAATAGTCTTCATCTGTTGTTCGTGATCTGCCCAAAGCCTGAGGTCCGTCGTTTCTTCACCGTGTTTGGTCAAACTGAAGTTCAGTCGTCCTGGCTTTCATGGATGAGACAGACTGGTTGACATTTTGCAAGGTGAGACCCGAGTACCTGCATTGGTAAAATAATTCATCACCACTTTTCTCGAACGCCACGTTTCAGGTCGTCTTCTCACCTCTCAGCCTCGCCGAGTTCGACTGGGATTACGTTTTCGAATGTCAATGATTCCAGCGTTCTACTGTTTAAATATTTCGCAGGACCTATGGTGCACTGACCACCATTGTGCTCTCTTTCATCCGTTCACAAGTTCCCCTGCTCCTGAATGGGCCATACTCTGATATACCAGATCTCTCTCCAAACGTCACTTCCTTCGTCACTTCTTCTGCTGTGCGTGGATCAGATCTATGACCCTTCTTGACAAGTAGGTAAAATGGCAGCTCAATCGAAGAGGCTACGAATTTATGATTATTCCTTTGGAATCTGACTAGACAAACTCGCTTCTCAATGCACTCTTGAAACACTCGAACTCGAAATCAACATTTCCGCACTGTTTGTGTGGATAGGATCCTCGACACGGTTCAGGAATAGCGTATGGGACACCTCCTTCTGCACATGCTACCCAAAATGTTCACGGAAGCCCTTCCAATTGTCGTCTATTCTTCAGTGTAAACCACGTCGACAGAGCGGAGATCGAAGCGCTGTTCCAACTTGTTCCCCTCTGTCTCGACACATCTCGTTTGGAACACCTTGCATTTTAACCGAGACCTGTCTTCCTTAGAACACTCTTGTTGGTGATGCCGAAGCTCAGGACTTCCGATTATCCATTGTTTTCTCCGTGGACGCGAGCTGGACATGGACCTGTTTTGTACCTCAGGTGTGCGACTTGAAGCTTGAAGATTGACACAGTGGCTCCGTCAGACACCGGCCAGTGCATGGCCTGACGGCGTTGCTATGGCGATCTTCCGTGTCCGGTGGCTACCACGGTCGCAGTGGCCGCCGTGGTGGCACGCCGTCCACATCTGGACACTTAGAACTGAAAAGAACTTGCAGGAATGGAGAAGCGGACACTGTACTTGCTGCTGGGTACACCATCCGAGTCGCTTAGACATGATGGAAATACAAACCACGTTACACTAATAGTACAACCTGAACCAGGCCTCCGGTGGAACATCAACACAAAACATCGACATATGAACCTACCACTCGAGAGATGAAGGGGCTTCTCTCTTCCAGTCAAATATTCCTCCGCGCTCATTGAAAGCACTCTCGTCGAAGCCTGAGTCTTGGAGCGACGATCGTACGCCAACATCTAACAACGATCTCCCGGGTTTCTTGCCCCCATCCTTACAGTTCAAAAATCTAACGAAATGCTGATTAGCTTCGTATTCGGACTCTTCATATAAAGTGCCTACCTCATCTTTTCGTCCAAATTCAGGTATGAATCCTTCATAGCATCGTTGTCCTCAGGGACCATGCACTTTTGAGAAGCATGCCTGTCGAGGAACGCCTTGAACTGCTCATTCGTGATAATGAGATTGCGCGCATCGCGAAGCGAGCCGGTCTCGGCGCCTGTGTTTTCCGAGTCCAATAGGAGCACTTGGAAAACCTGCCAGATCAAATCAATCAGTGACCGGATCTTGATGGTCTGATCACCAGGGACCCATCCGGACCCACACCCACCTTCCAGCGGAAGGGCGCAAGCTCCTCGATTTGGTCATTCATGTCTTCTTCCCAATTGTTGCTGTGGAGAATGAGTCAGCAAACAGCATGGTCGACTCCAACCACGCACATGGTGACAACCGTGTTGATCTTGACTTTGATCCCCCTCTCTTTGGCCCACTGAGCGACCTTGAAGACGTTGTCAATGTGGGTCGTGGCGGTTCCATTCTCCGCACGGCCCTGTTTGACGTTGGTGTCAATGTCGAACGAATCACACGATATGGCCATGACATCCAGATATTGGCCGTATTGGTCCAGCCATTTCTCCGTCACCTTCGAGCCATTGTTCACGACAGAGCATGACTCGACGTGAAGCTCTTCTTTGCAGTATTTGAAGACCTCCCCTATGTAGCGGGGCTGGAGAAACGGTTCACCGCCGCTGATGTTGAGTTTCTTCATCCCCGCGTCGACGAGCATGCGAAGTCCACGTTTGGCGTCCTCTAGGGGGAGGATGAATTCGTTCGTGTTGGTGTGGAAGCAAAAATGACATTCATAGTTGCATCGTCTGTTGGGAAACCAATTTACGGAAACCGGCACCATTGCGGGCGCGGTATTGAAAAAAGGAATAGAGATGTCGAGCCAGGAGAACTTCATGTTGAGATACGATGGCGATTGTTTCGAGTCGGAGTCTGGGTGGTAGAGGGTTGGTGGATAGGGTGGGGTATGCCAGTGAAGACCCCCAATGTCACCTTCTAGTTTGGTAACACATTGAGGTCAGCGTTTTGTCACGTTCGAGACCTACCCATTGGAGATAATGGGGCATGTCTCTATTGGGAATTCGGAACTGTATTGTGTGGGGACAAAGCTTATAACTTGGAGCATGCTGATCAAGTGTTCAGATGCGGCGGAATGGCGGAAGTTAAGTTCAGAGAAAATGTAAGGAAGAAGTTGGTCCAGGACCGCACTGGGGAGAGTCTCCTGAATTGAGTATTTAAGTTTGGACTGGTACAGTGGTTTGCAATGCACCGTGCAATGTTCACAGGATATAAATCTTATCAGCTCTGTTTTGATAGCGGATACAAATCTACTCACGTGAGGTTACAGCGGTCTGGGGAATTCCACGGAGACCGAAATTAAGCCTTTTGAGGAAAAAACTTTGACAAGCGAACCATTGTAAATCTCCGGCCAGCGTCGGCTCATGGTTCGCCATCAACTACCTATCGTGCTAAATACCATGATGTCCATAATATCACTCCTTGCAATTGAGAGACATTCCAGGCACTCATCGTTGGATCTTAAATAATGCCCTCTCGGCCCGGCCAGCATAGTAATGCAGTGAACCCAAGTGGAGAATTTCAGTCGGAGATCAATGTGTCCAGATATTCAAAGTCCACCGAATGCCGTCGACTACCTTACATAACACATACTCCCTAGTAACACACAGCTTCTGGGGCAATCCCGAGAGGTATGCGTTAGGAGGGAGTCAATTGAATTCCGAACCGCTGTCACGGAACCTTGTAGTTCTGGCCAATAAAAAAACGTGCCTGAAAATCGATTATGAAAATGCACTTTCGTTGCGCTTGTCGACCAACCTATGCAAAGGAAGATAGTTCCCCGACTCGGTAGTGAGGAGGGTTTTCTCGTGCCCAAACGATCCGTACTCTACAAAACGGCCCGTGGGAATGTCTCGTCCGTGAGAATAAAACTATCTAATACTATACAGTTCATGGGCCCAATGCATGAGAGTTCTTTTGTCGTTGATTGTTGTTCGTCAGCTCAACTCGCTGTCTTGTAGATTTATCAACAAGGCTCCTTGCGTTGCCACGCGCATCATCGAAGACATTGTTTTTTCACCTAACGGTCTCCATTTTTTTAAATTGGCAAAAATTCTGCGCACGGCCGCAAAATCGCCCCCCCATCCCAATGGTCGCTCAGCGCCACCTGCCAATCGCGAGGCCACAGCCACGCATATGACGTCCGCATTGCGACGCCAAACCCTTCTCTGTCAGTGTGCCATCCCAATGCGCACCCGCGACACCCAACGTCCACCCGCCCTTCCCATCGTGCGACGGCCCAATGCGCTGCCTGTCGCCCAGCACAGCACGCACGCGACGTCCACCCCTGTGACAAGTGCCCCCCCTACACCGGCGCGCACCGAGAACGTTGGCCGATCACACAGAGATAGCTGACCGCCTCAGACACGGGCAGCGACGAGTGATGTACAGACAGTAGGTGCATTTCTGACATTCCATAATTTCTGGATCATGTTACAATATTGTGGATATTGGATACAGGATGTGACTAGACGGGACGAGTGTTGGACCTCACTCATATTTCTCAATAAACTCAAGAAATATGCTCATCTCTTGTCTATATACTGCCTACTGTGGGTTATCATCGTCTTGTCGTGTTGTGATGGTGATCAGTTCCATCGAGCAATGGATATGTTTTCGCATGAAAATAGTTTTCCCCAGAAGTTGGGAACTTGGCTCATGCGTGCCGCTACCATGATAAGTTAGCCGCCGTAGACATTGTAAGGCACTCCCAAGGGCAGACAGTGCGCCACAGCCGCGCCCGGCCGTGCGGCACATCCAATCTGAATCACATTGATTCACGCCACTACCCCTGGGGACAAATTTCCGGAATCCGACAGCCAGTACCGCGGCCCCTGGGTATGAGTCAACGATAGATGGGAGGGGACATGAGTCACTGAGGGTCGAAGCGCCAAAGCCGCGAGGCACCTACGTGGAAGGAAGCCTGTTATGGAACTCAACAGCAACTCTCTGCGTATCACAACTCAACCTGAACGCGTTGTTTCTTGACATTGCGGAATACCTACGAGCCTGCACCATTGTGGAGGATGTCGACGACGAAGACCGGTATGTTCTGGCAGTTCTCACGAGTGATTGGTACAATGCTGAAAAATCAGAAGAAGAGGCAATAGTGATTGAAACCGGTGGCCCTCGTGCAATATACTCGGTCACTTTCCACCCAGACGGAGTGCATTTATTGAGCGGGAGAGGGGATGGGGTTCGACGATGGCGAGTTGCAGACGGTCAAGAGGTGGGGACACCGATGGGAACAGTCTCGACCAACGCCATTTCTGTGTCGAGGGATCGCAAGTGGATAGTGTGTGGGACCGTGGAGGGGGCAAGCGTATGGGACGCGAAAACCCAGGAAAAGGCCATCGAAGTGGAGGGCAGAACATATGTCGACACAGTGGACATCTCACCGGACTCCACCAGGTTTGCCACCGGTACTGGAAGCGGTGACAAGAAAGCGAGTATCGCGATCTGGAACATCCTGACCGGGGAAAGATTGGTTGGCCCGCTCCAACATGATGGTCCTGTCGGGGGTGTCAAGTTCTCGCCGAACGGTGAACGAATCTCCACTGTCTGTCCAGCTGAGAACTCCATCCACGTCTTTGATAGTCACAACGGCGACCAGCTCGTCAAGATCAACAACATTGAGTTTTCCTATGCATGGTCCTCGATTACACCGCTTGCATGGTCAGCCAACCCGCAGCAAATTTTCGTTGCATCTGGCAGCAATAAAATCAAGTCCTTTGACGTATCCACCGGGTCTCAACTCGCCGAATTGCAGGTTGACGATGTCGGCAGCGTAGTGTCTATCGCTCTAGCCTCCAACGGGAAATTCCTTGCCACCTTCGCAAGGGATTCTACTGCCAGAATCTCGTTCTGGGACACATTGACACTCACTCAGATAGGTCCAGTCATCGAGGATGGCCAAGGGATTTGGTCGATTGCGCTATCGCCGGATTGCGGCTATCTTGCGACCGGAGGATACGAAGGGAATATCACGATTCGTAATCTTAGCAATATCCTGCCGGACTCGTATGGTCCTTTCCTGGTAAGTATTTGTGCATTCACAATGCTGGCATGTCAGACAAGTTAAACATTCTCTTCCTTCCCTTGACATCAGGCACATATGCAAGAAGACCTTGAACCGGACACACCTAAAGATGAGCCGCAGCAACGACAAGACGAACAGCCTTCGACATTGGATGTCCATGACAAGAAGCCGCCAGACTCGACTCCCGTACGAGTTTAGCATTCTGTCACCGAAAGCGTACTGATTCCTGCATTCCCACTGAAGGAACAACCCACGACGTCAAGTCAACCCGAGTCAGAAACCCACCGCGAGGACAGTGATAATGATTTGCTCGAGGTAGGACTTTGGTTATTTATGTTTCCGATGCTGGTTTTCATGATGGCGTGAGGTCGACTTGCCATCTGGCACTCCCACACCGCTGTTCGACTATAATGAGGTCTGTGACGATTTAACTGACTTGCTTTCGTGCTGACATTGCTTGAGCCACCGTCCCCAGCATCTTCTACCGCGCCGCGCGCAGTTATCGTAACGCCGTCACGCTCACTCCACGCCACACCGAAATTGGCGGGTCCCCTATCCATCGTCTTTCCTCCCAAAACGGCTTCTCTAAAGAACCCTCTCGACACACCTGATTCATCCAAATGCATTTCGGTGCTCGAACGATGGCTTCCCGCGAGATTCAAGAAGACTAACAGGAATCAGGGCTCACAGCCGTCCGATCAACCGGCCACAAGGTCTGGTCAACCCATCAATCTTGGCTTTCATTCCCAGTTACGGTCGAGAGAGGACTCCACAAAAAGTGAACTCCCGAGGATGGCTGCAGGACAACGCGTGCGAATGAGTGTTCTCTTCACTGTAGACAATGGTGATGGTGTATCTGACGAGCTATCTCAGCGAGCGGTCGCAAAACCCGTCAACTGGGTTCGTTGTTTTAGTTTATTCATCAGCGCCGTTGTTTACCGTGCGCTACAGAATAAAGGAAATGTCAAGATGGCTGAAGCGAGCCATCGGAACAAGAACGTGGCCCGTAATGGACAAGGGTCTGCAGGTACAAGGGAAGCGGGCACCGTGAGAGTCGTTCCAATGATAGCCGTCCATATCGTGAACACTCATGTCCTATTAGGTGCAACAAGGGCACGAGCCGTCTCGGCCGTCGGCCGTGCCAGGTGTTCATGCACATGTCACGGTGAGAATTCACTGTTTTGATTCGTATCGTTAGACTGACGGATAGAATATATCAGCAAGAAGCAGGCGATGCAACCGTCTCGTTCGCATGCGTGTTCAGCTTGAAGTTGCCCGCATGGATGCTGTGTTTGCGTTCGGGTACTGAAGATGGGAGGCATTGATCTATGCATTCCGAGTTCGTGTCATACCGCTGCATTTATGACTAGGAATTACCCCCTGAGTCCCGTTGATATCATGACAAAGGTGACCAACAAGATATGTCTGTGGCGTATGGAACGTATGCATAGCATAAATTAATATTATTAGGTAGATACTAGTAGAGTCAGTTGTCAAGTCCAAAACGTCAGCGCGTACATAGAGACAGCGCATAACGAAGATCCATAGTAACAAACGTACAGTCCGAAGAACCTAACTTGAAAGATGGATGACCCGGCATCTGACGCGTCAATGGTTGGAGCGCTGTAACACGGTGCGCGTTCAAACACGCACCACTCTCGAATTCGTAATACTGTAGACCTAGACAGAGACAGACTAGACACGAGTCTGGATTCGACGCTGCCGCCAACATCCGGCCGATGCACATTCTCCACGATCATCTGATATACAAGACAGACTCCTTGGGCCCGGCTTGAAAAAGTTGCGCCAGTACAACAATCACAAACGAAAGCCACCGAGGATTCTAGAACAGTACAACCATGAGTTACTGTGCACAGGGTTTGAACACAACCCTGAGACTCGAAGCTTGAAATCGCAATTGAACGGCTTTCCAGCGAGTCTGATATGATTCTCGTAATCCCCTCTGTGTCATCCCCGTCGGGAGCACCGTGACTCTAAGCATGTCGTGGCCGATTACTAGTAAGTGATCTGGTACTTAATTTATCACAACCATTCAACAACCCACTCGATTAGTCGTGCAGTGAGTACAATATCATTGACCAGTATTGCTGATCATGGTACCGAGAACGCGCGTCACATAGCTGAGCCTGAGGTGAGGACATGCTTGCTTGTCGGGTGGCAGATAAGCGGCTGTCATGGCCTGACTTCCCATGAAACCGCAAGGGACTTTTACCAGACCGTCAGATCTATCGACGGTTTACCTCTCTATGTGGCATCCTCATAGACAAGGACTGGTCACCAGACTAAGTTACAACGGTCTGGGGAATTCCACGGAGACTGAAATTGATCCTTTTGAGGAGAAAACTTTGACAAGCGAACCATTCTGTCATCCAAAACGACTACGTCATCCCCATCGGGATGGGCTGTGGACGATTAAGTGACATCAGTAATTTGTTCACTGCCTTATTCGCACTTAGCACACTTAGCCTACCAAGGAAAAGTGCCGAAAGTGAAGCAATGAGTGAAAGTACCGTCAAGGCGCGATTAAGGCATTTTTGCTCCAGCGCATCCAGAGTTTTCTCGGATCACAATTGGAAAAGTAGACAAAGTGAAAAAAAAGTAGTCTAAGTAGTCTAATTAAAATACTGTCTGTCGTAACGGAACTATAGCGCAAGCCCAAGACATGTGAGTCGAAAGTCCTGTCAGTGAGACAGAGCGCAGGTGTTGGAGCCTAAGATGCAATCTCAAAAGAGTGATGATCTGCGTACTTATTGACATAGAAGGATTTGAATGCGTCGTATGAATGGTGTGGCTTTATTTCGAGCGGAATGGGGTCTGTGCCGTAGACGGGTATTAGATGTGCTGCACGGTAAATTGACTCGATGTGGATAATTGCATAGTTGGGTGTATGGTTGGGAAGAGTGCCTGGGCGAACGATCCACATTCCAGTGAGCTCGTCAGGCTCCTCACCATCTTTATCAAACCAGCGTATGGCTGCACAAGGATAAGTGATGCCCTTATAGACGAAAGAGAAAAAACAAAAAACACGGGCAATTTCATACCCGTGCATCCCATCCGCATCTGGATCCGTTCCGACAAATACACAGTCATAGCGCACACCCTCGCCCCTCCACATTGGACAGGATCGGATGTATTCCTTATGCATCCCGCCAGCCCCACATAAATCGCTAGGTGCATAAAATCGGGATGACGCGGAATTAAACACGGATACAGGCCCATCGTAGCAAGGAAGCTCAAAACATGGAACAGCCATAATATCGCGTGGATCGTCGGGGTTCAGGTGTTCGAATAGAAAGCGTCGGAGGTAGATTATGAAGTCAGGAATGGCGAGCTCTATGGCTAACGCGCGCACAGTCCTAGCACGTTTAGATTCTATGTAGTCACGCAAGTAAAACTGACATTGCAAATAATAAGTAGTATGAACGTACGTCGATGGCGTGATAGCTCAACATCTGCTGCAGGTATGGTCATGCCGTGGTCTGCTTCCCCATCCTCGTTGTCAGCCGTAATACTTGCTGAAGGGCGGTTTGAAACGCCGTGTGTAGTGCCAGGGTTGTCTGCGGACGCAGCAGGCACCGGAGCCATTTGAGCTTCGGAGGTTGCAAATCCGCCAGGTCAGCTGCTAGGTAGCCTAGTACATTCGATAATGAACTGCGTACCTATTAAATTGAGGGCACTTGATAGGCACGTTCCATTGAGCATGCCACGACTGGCAAAGTTAGTCCGTGCGGCTGAGAGCTTGTCGAGCCGCTGATTGGTAACAAGTATCTGACCAAGCGCCTTGTGCTTGTTCGACCGGCGGTATGGTTTCTTTACTGCAGTGATATGTTTGTTCTCTGTAATTGACGAGCAGAGCCCATTCGGTGCGCCAAAGAGTTGGACTAGTTCGGGATAGTGCTTTACTGAATGCTGGCGGGAAGTGAAAATGTTGAAACAACACCGGTCCTCTTGAAAACTTCCCGGTAACGATGGAAGCGTTCGATTGCATCACTGATGCTGCCCAGTGCAGAGTCAGTAATGACATTCTGACGGACAAGATAACAAAATTCTGTGAAGGCACGAAAAGTGCGCACAATGTCGTCTGGGACATAGCCTTCTATTGCTGCAATGTAAACCTTACAGATTCAGTTATAGAAACAAAAAAAAGCATGACCAGTGGGGTGGGCGAACCTTCATCAAGGCCTTGGAGTTGTTACCTGTCCACTGTTTAAATCCCTGGCCCTGTGGGAAGCGACGAAGGCCCGTAAAAGGTGCGATAGCAGCGATACTATGATAGAATGTTTAGTGTGAGTGACAAACAGCAGGAATTAGAGTTACTACTAGAGTAATAACACGTACCGTC